>JAKSXO010000057.1:2978053-3068053 GCA_024509115.1 Crotalus helleri | reverse complement strand
CAGAACAGATGGGCTTCAAAACAAGAACGGAGAAGGAAATTCTTCCCCTGCCCTTGAGCCTTGTTTAAGTGCATGATTTGCTATACTTTGGGAATCTTAACCAAGATTAAGGCAACAGACTTGGTTAATGCTAACTTTGATCCGATATTAGTAATAGTAATAGTAGTAAAGTTGGAAGGGACCTTGGAGGTCATCTAGTCCAACCCCCTGCTCGGGCAGGAAACCCTACACCATTTCAGACAAATGGCTGTCCAGTCTCTTCTTAAAAACTTCCAGTGTTGGAGCATTTACTGCTTCTGGAGGCAGGTTGTTCCACTGATTAATTGTTCTCACTGTCAGGAAGTTTCTCCTTAGTTCTCTTAGTTGCTTCTCTCCTTGATTAGTTTCCATCCGTTTCTTGTCCTGGCCTCTGGTGCTTTGGTAAATAGCTTAATTCCCTCTTCTTTATGGCAGCCCCTGAGAGATTGGAATACTGTTATCATGTCCCCCCTCGTCCTTCTCTTCGTTAAACTAGACATACCCAATTCTGGCAACTGTTCCTTATATGTTTTAGCCTCCAGTCCCCTAATCATCTTTGTTGCTCTTCTCTGTACTCTTTCTAGAGTCTCAACATCTTTTTTACATCGTGGTGACCAAAACTGGATGCAGTATTCCAAGTGTGGCCTTACCAAGGCATTGAAGAGTGGTATTAATACTTCACGTGATCTTGATTCTATCCCTCTGTTAATGCAGCCTAGCACTGTGTTGGCCTTTTTGGCAGCTGCAGCACACTGCTGGCTCATATTTAGGTGATTGTCTACTAGGACTACGAGGTCCCTCTCACAGTTACTACTATTGAGCATGGTGCCACTTATGCTGTACTTGTGCATTTGGTTTTTCTTGCCTAAATGTAGAACCTTGCCTTTTTCACCATTGAACTTCATTTTGTTAGTTAGTGCCCAGTGTTCAAGTCTGTCCAGATCCTTCTGTATCTTAAGCCTGTCTTCTGGAGTGTTGGCTATTCCTGCCAGCTTGGTGTCATCTGCAAATTTGATGAATTCCCCATCTATCCCTTCATCCAAATCGTTGATGAAGATGTTGAAGAGTACTGGGCCCAGAACAGAGCCCTGGGGCACCCCACTACACACTTCCCTCCATATAGATGCAGTTCCATTGAGGACCACTCGCTGAGTACGGCCGGTCAGCCAGCTACGGATCCATCTGGTGGTGGTTCTGTCTACCCCACATTTTTCTATCTTGTCAAGTAGTAGGTTGTGATCTACTTTATCAAATGCCTTACTGAAGTCCAAGTAAATTATGTCCACAGCATTCCTCTGATCCACTAATTTTGTCACTTGGTCAAAGAATGCAATAAAATGTTTGATTTTTTTTTTAATCTATCCATAACTGGAAAGTACGAATGTCTATTGTATATACCAGTGTTTCTCAACCTTGACAATTTTAAGGCATGTGGACTTCAACTCCCAGAATTCCACAGCCAGCGTTGCTGGCTGTGGAATTCTGGGAGTTGAAGTCCACATGCCTTAAAATTGTCAAGGTTGAGAAACACTGATATAAATGTCTTTTGGTGATGGGTAAGGCGTCCTTCGAGGTGACTGCATACACATAGTTTAAGCAAATGAGCTTGTAATTGAATATGAAAAACTATAATGTGTTGGATTGATGTCAAGGTATGGCTTTATGGCTTTTAAAGTTACTTAGGGTTTTTTTTTTTAAAAAAATTGCCATCATTATATTTTAACTGCAGGGAGCTAATGCATAATTGCGCAATCTGAATTGTGTAACAGGATGCGGTTTCGTTGGTGGGCGGTGTGGAGGAAGGAACCTTTGCATATATGGTTTTCATCTTGGTTCTTAATGCTGAACGCTTGGTAGCATAAGGACCGTACCCTTGCTGAAAACTGCGACGTCTTGCCAATCTATTAAAACCTTTAAACTCCCAATCCTGGTTGGCTTTTTGGGTGGTGGAGATGCAACCCCCAGATTTTTATTGATTGTTTTTATTTATTTATGAAGGAAACGTATACCCTCACTCGTGACGACTCTGGGCACCTTACATAAATAAATGTGGGAGAAGGAGAGGCAGAGGCTGGGGGGGCGGAGTCAAGAGAGGACTTAGCCTGGAATCGTTACATGGCTGCAAAGGCTCCAGATCCAGCCCCCCCACCTTTGAATTCCGCTAACTCAGGGGTAGGCAACATGGCTCTTTTATGATTCGTGGACTTCAACTCCCAGAATTCCCGAGCCAGCCATGCTGAGGGGAAAGGGAGAAGTTTCCAAGCTGAGCCAGGCTGGCTCGGGAATTCTGGGAGTTGAAGTCCACGAGTCATAAAAGAGCCAAGGTTGCCTACCCGTGTCCTAAGTCCTTCTGTTCTAAGAGGTGTGCCTCCTAGACCAGGGGTAGGCAATCTTGGCTCTTCTCCAAAGCGCCTGAAGGCAGGAGAAGAAGCAACGGATGGAAACTAATCAAGGAGAGAAGCAACCTAGAACTAAGGAGAAACTTCCTGACAGTGAGAACAATTAACCAGTGGAACAACCTGCCTCCAGAAGTGGTGAATGCTCCAACATTGGAAGTTTTTAGGAAGAGACTGGACAGCCATTTGTCTGAAATGGTATAGGGTTTCCTGCCTGAGCAGGGGGTTGGACTAGATGACCCCCAAGGTACCTTCCAACTTATTATTATTATTATTTTCTAGTACTTTCTCTATTTTATGATCCCACCAGTTTTTGCTTACAGGCAAAGGATATTTTTATTATGGATCATCGCACAGTCAGCCAGATGTTCAGACTGGATTTGGCCTTTTGTCTATCTATTGAGTCCTTACCCAGGACCTGGGATAGGCAGATGTGGATGTTTGATGGTATTACAGATCTCGTCACAGGATGGAAGCAGTTCCTAGTAAGGCCGCCTTTTGCAATTGACTAATAGCGAATTTGTCAATGCCAATGGTGTTCAAGTGGTGCTCCAGTTGTTTTGGGATTGCACCCAAGGCGCCTATGACTATTGGTACTACCCTTGCTTGCATTATTATTATTATTATTATTATTATTATTATTATTATTATTATTATTATTATTACTACTATCCTCCCTAAACTGAGTCCTCTAAAGATGAAAATTCAAAACATGTGCTCAAAAAAAATTCTAGCCGACAATTCCAGTTGGTCTGCCTATTATATTCTTTTGAGTCACTCATTCTGTCGCCCTCCATTCTTTCTTTTCTAAAATATCCTCTCTGGATTCAATCTGGCCAATCTGGATTCAATCTGGATTCAATCTGTTCTCTTTCTAACTGGCCTGGGGGAGAACTCTTTGTTTACACTGCTTATTTATCAATAACTGGCTAAAACACCATTTATTCAGGTATCACCTTTTTTCTAGATTTGCACCGCCGGTAGGAATGATCTACCAAACGTTGGTTTTAACCTGAGATTCACGGGCTTGTGTTGGCTAGTATGTGTTTTGCTACATCGTACAGTGTTATAGCACAGATCGTGATTGGACGCTTCTGCATCCAACATTTTCTTCTGGAATATTCTACTTGGAAATCTCTTCTGCAGAGAACCGGTTTGTCGATAGCCCAGAGTTTGATTAGAGGATGTATATTGCCAACGTCACCTTTTTTCAACAGTTCACTGGACAGGAGAATTAGTTGGGAAGAAAGAAAGTGGAAGGGGGGGGCTGACCTGCAGAGTTATATTTTTTAAGAAGAGTTGACTAAATGACCTTTGAGGACAAAATTGGTAGACTGCAGCAGCACCCAAGAAAATGACAGGCTAGAGTCAAAAGTTTTAACCTGTTTTTTTTTTTAAACACAGTCCTCTTTGTCTTCACTTAGGGCAGTGGTTCTCAACCTTTTTAATGCCGCGACCCCCAACCGGCCGTAAGTCGAGGACTACTCAACCGGTCGTAAGTCGAGGACTACTCAACTGGTGCAGCACCGTTTGCAGACTGGGACTTTTGGCGGGCTCAGCAGGGCAGAGACAGCCTGGACAATTCCTATTGGCTTTGGAAAGCCAATAGAATTAGACTCTATTCAAGAGAGTCTATTCAAGAGAGTCTATTCTATTGGCTTTCAAAAGCCAATAGAATAAAAGGGAGTAGCACAGCTAAGGAAAAGGGGGAAAAAATGGCGGACTGCGTTGTTTGGCGACCCCCGTGAAATGGTCGTTCGACCCCAAATGGGGTCCCGACCCACAGGTTGAGAACCACTGACTTAGGGCAAAGTTGGCAACTTTAAGACTCGTGGGCTTCAACTCCCAGAATTCCTCAGCCAGCCATGCTGGCTGAGGAATTCTGGGAGTTGAAGGCCACGAGTTTTAAAGTAGCTAACTTTGGAGACCCCTAATTTAGGGGAGAAGACTAATACTCATTGCATCTCCAGAAACTTGACGGAAAAGCCAGTTGTTAACAACCTGACAAAATACTAACCGGGATGGGCTAGCTAGGATGATTGCCAAGACCTTGTTTTTGCTGAGAAGACATGCACTTAATCAAGATTTATCTCTGGGTTATCTCTCAGCGTTATTTCCTGACATGGAGATCAACCAGAATGTGCCTTATCTGTTATTTCTTATTGAATGGTGGAATTTACTACTACTCTGAGGAGGCAATCTCACAGTCCTTCCTTCCTTCCTTCCTTCCTTCCTTCCTTCCTTCCTTCCTTCCTTCCTTCCTTCCTTCCTTCCTTCCTTCCTTCCTTTCAGAGAGGGACTGGCCCAAAGTCACCCAGCCAGCATTCGTGTCTAAACTGGGACTAGAACTCACTGTCTCCTAGTAATTGACACAATCTCCCCTAGCCAGCATTCATATCTAAGGCAGGACTAGAACTCACCGTCTCCTGGTGACTGGCCCAAAGTCACCCAGCTGGCTTTCATGCCTAAGGCGGGACTAGAACTCACCGTCTCCTGGTGATTGGCCCAAAGTCACCCAGCCGGCTTTCATGCCTAAGGTAGAACTAGAACTCACCGTCTCCTGGTGATTGGCCCAAAGTCACCAGCTGGCTTTCATGCCTAAGGCAGGACTAGAACTCACCGTCTCCTGGTGATTGGCCCAGAGACACCCAGCTGGCTTTCGTGATTAAGACAGCACTAGAACTCACTGTCTCCTAGTGATTGGCCCAAAGCCGCCCAGCCGGCGTTCATGGCTAAGGCGGGACTAGAACTCTTCAGTCTCCTGCTGATTGGCCCAAAGTCAGACAGCCAGCTTTCATAGCTAATGTGGGACTAGAACTCCCTGTCTCCTAGTGACTGGTCCAAAGAGAACAGCCAGATTTCATGCCTAAGGCAGGACTAGAACTCACCATCTCCTGGTGAGTGGCCCAAAGTCACCCAATTGGCTTTCATGCCGAAGGTGGAACTAGAACTCATAAGTCCTGGGGATTGGCCCAGAGACACCCAGCTGGCTTTCATAATGGAGACGGCTCTAGAACTCCCCGTCTCCTAGTCATTGGCCCAAAGCCGCCCAGCCGGCTTTCATTCTTTTCGAGGGCCTGGGCCTGCCTGATAAAATTGTTGCAAAGAATATTGTCACCTATTTTGTGCATTTCCCCCGAAGTGCAGCGAGTGTGAGATTGTCGGTTTCATGGGGAAAGCACCCTTTTCCTCTGGAATCTGGGGTTCCATCTTGCTACGAGGGCTATAAAGTGAAGAATGGCAGCCACTATGGTTGAGCCCCCCCATCCCCCCCTCCCCCAGGCCTCATCTCCCTTGAAACCGGGCAAGTAACTCGGGGTTATTGTTCAGAAATGACCTTTGCTGATTGGGCAGTAATGAAATTAATAGCCTCTTACAGCATTTACGGTAACAAAGGAGTCAGCAAGTCAGTGGCTATTTACAATAGAAGCCAGTCCCTGAGTGACATTCTGGTACAATGACGGGTTCATAATCTTAGATCTCTGGCCATTGCTATAAAATCACTCAGCCATTTCTGAATAGGATAGGATAGGATATGGAATAGAATAGAATAGAATAGAATAGAATAGAATAGAATAGAATAGAATAGAATAGAATTACAGAATGGAATAGAATAGAGGATGGAGGATAGAGGATAGGATAGGAGATAGATATATCTGTAAAATAGAACAAAGGAGAACAGAACAGAATAGAATAGAATAAATATTGGGCAAATAGAATGGAATAGAATAGAATAGAATAGAATAGAATAGAATAGAATAGAATAGAATAGAATAGAATAGAATAGAATAGAATAGAATAGAATTACAGAATGGAATAGAATAGAGGATGGAGGATAGAGGATAGAGGATAGGATAGGAGATAGATATGCCTGTAGAATAGAACAAAAGAGAACAGAATAGAATAGAATAAATATTGGGGGAATAGAATAGAATAGAATAGAATAGAATAGAATAGAATAGAACAGAACAGAACAGAACAGAACAGAATAGAATAGAATAGAATAGAATTACAGAATGGAATAGAATAGAGGATGGAGGATAGAGGATAGAGGATACCTGTAGAATAGAACAAAAGAGACCAGAATAGAATAGAATAAATATTGGGGAAATAGAATGGAATAGAATGGAATAGAATAGAATGGAATGGAATGGAATGGACCAGACCTGAACAGACCAGACCAGACCAGAACAGTGATGGCGAACCTTTTAGAGACCGAGTGCCCAAACTGCAACCCAAAACCCACTTATTTATCGCCGGGTGCCAGGTGGGCCTGGCCCACTGGGTGGGCGGGGCTGTGGTGGTCATGGCAGATTGGGTGGGTGTGGCCAAGGTGGGTGTGATCACCTCGATGTTGCTTGTGGGGAGGGACGCCAGTGGGGGCCGGGCAGGGTTGGTCTCTGGCAGGTGGGGCTCATCCTGCGGGGTGAGGCAAGGCAAGGTGAGGCAGGGCGGGGGTGCCATTGTCGCAGGGCAAGGTGAGGCAGGGGCCGGGGCGGCTGTTGCCTGACACCATCGGCCCCCACCTACAGAGGTCAGCCAGCACATGGGTGCTGGGATGCATCCAGCCATGTGGGACATCGGCCAGTTAGCGAGTAGCTGATTGAAGAGGGACGGTTGCCATCTCCAGGGCATGGTGCGCGTGCCTACAGAGAGGGCTCTGAGTGCTGCCTCTGGCACATGTGCCATAGGTTCGCCACCACTGGAATAGAATATTCTCTATTATCTCTATCATTTATCTTTACCTACCTAAATCGTCCATCCATCCATCCATCCATCCATCCATCCATCCATCCATCCATCACACAATGATCTGTTTGTCTGTCTGTCTGTCCGTCCATCCATCTCTATCTTTACCTCTATCTCTATCTTTATCATTTATCTACTTACCTACCTACCTACCTACCCACCCACCCACCCACCCACCCACCCACCCACCCACCCACCCACCCACCCATCTATCTATCTATCTATCTATCTATCTATCTATCTATCTATCTATCTATCTATCTATCTATCTACCTACCTACCTACCTCTATCTACAGTATCTATCTATCTATCTATCTATCTATCTATCTATCTATCTATCTATCTATCTATCTATCTATCTATCTACCTACCTACTTCTATCTATCTATGTCTGTCTGTCTGTCTGTCTACCTACCTACCTACCTACCTACCTACCTACCTACCTACCTACCTACCTACCTACCTACCTATCTACCTCTTTCTCTCATCCATCTATATAATCTATCATCTGTCTGTCTACCTACCTACCTTATCTCTCTCTCTCTCTCTCTCTCTCTCTCTCTCTCTCTCTCATTCATCTATATAATCTCTCCCATCCATCCATCCATCCATCCATCCATCCACCTACCTATCTTCTCTCCCTTTCTCTCTCATCCATCTATATAATCTCTGTCTGTCTGCCTGCCTGCCTGCCTGCCTATCTATCTATCTATCTATCTATCTATCTATCTATCTATCTATCTATCTATCTATCTATCTATCTATCTATCTATCTATCTATCTATCTATCTATCTATCTATCTATCTACTTACCTACCTACCTACCTACCTATCTACCTACCTACCCAGCCACCCACCCACCCCATACAGGTAGTTCTCGACTCACAATCACAACTGAAAATCATTTTTTCAGGATCGTTGTAACTTTGAATGGTCACTAAGCGAGAGATTGTGAACCGAGGACTCCCTGTATATCTCACAGCTCTTCCTTTAACTCCAGGAGCAGCTCCAGGGAGAAACGGCTTTTAGCGAAAAGAAAAAAAAAATATTGTGAGTAAGCCTGGATGGCAGAAAATCAGGGCCTTTGTGGTTTTGGAGCGTCTGCGTGGCATTTTGCCTGAGGTATCGGCTTCCCCGTCGTTGGTGCCAGCTTCAGTTTCTGGATTCTGCCTGCCAAATTTGGGAGAGAACTTGGTCTAGGATGCATTTTGTATAAAATGATCTAATGAATGTAATTACCCGGCGATTGTCTTGAGTTTTGCAATGCGGTTCAGAAGTCCGAAACTCTGTAAATAGAGTTGGTGTTAGGGAAAGTTGTGTTGCCAGTTGCAGATGAGAGAGTGAATAGAATAGAATAGAATTGAATGGAATGGAATGGAATGGAATGGAATGGAATAGAATAGAATGGAATGGAATGGAATGGAATGGAATAGAATAGAATAGAATAATTAGAATGGAATGGAATGGAATGGAATGGAATGGAATGGAATAGAATAGAATAGAATAGAATAGAATAATTAGAATGGAATGGAATCGAATAGAATAGAATAGAATAGAATAATTAGAATGGAATGGAATGGAATGGAATGGAATGGAATGGAATGGAATGGAATAGAATAGAATAGAATAGAATAGAATAGAATAGAATAGAATAGAATAATTAGAATGGAATGGAATGGAATGGAATAGAATAGAATAGAATAGAATAGAATAGAATAGAATAGAATGGAATGGAATGGAATGGAATAGAATAGAATGGAATGGAATGGAATGGAATGGAATGGAATGGAATGGAATAATTAGAATGGAATGGAATGGAATGGAATGGAATGGAATAGAATAGAATAGAATAGAATAGAATAGAATAGAATAGAATAATTAGAATGGAATGGAATGGAATGGAATAGAATAGAATAGAATAGAATAGAATAGAATAGAATAGAATAGAATAGAATAGAATAGAATAATTAGAATGGAATGGAATGGAATGGAATAGAATAGAATAGAATAGAATAGAATAGAATGGAATGGAATGGAATGGAATGGAATGGAATGGAATGGAATGGAATGGAATAATTAGAATGGAATGGAATGGAATGGAATGGAATGGAATGGAATAGAATAGAATAGAATAGAATAGAATAGAATAGAATAGAATAGAATAGAATAGAATAGAATAGAATAGAATAGAATAGAATAGAAAATATGGAATAGAATGGAATGGAATGGAATAGAATAGAATAGAATAGAATAGAATAGAATAGAATAGAATAGAATAGAATAGAATAGAATAGAATAGAATAGAATAATTAGAATGGAATGGAATGGAATAGAATAGAATAGAATAATTAGAATGGAATGGAATAGAATAGAATAGAATAGAATAGAATAGAATAGAATAGAATAGAATAGAATAGAATAGAATAGAATAATTGGAATGGAATGGAATGGAATGGAATGGAATAGAATAGAATAGAATAGAATGGAATGGAATGGAATGGAATGGAATGGAATGGAATGGAATAGAATAGAATAGAATGAATACAATTACAGTATAGAATAGAATAGAATAGAAAGAATAGAATAGAAAAGAAAAGAAAATAGGGAATGGAATCGAATACAATGGAATAGAATAGAATAACAGAGTTGGAAGGGACCTTGGAGGTCATCTAGTCCTGTACCCTTTCAGACAAATGGCTGTCCAGTCTCTTCTTAAAAACTTCCAGTGTTGGAGCATTCACCGCTTCTGGAGTCAGGAGGTTCCACTGGTTTATAGGAAATTTGAAGAAGAAACCCCCGTGGTGTTTGGGTTGTCTTCTTTGGCAATAAAATCAGGAACGGTGCAGAAAAATGAGTGAATTGTCTCTTTTTCATGACATCAGAACGGGATTCATCCAGTTTCCATAACACCATATAGATCAGTGATGGCGAACCTTTTAGAGACCGAGTGCCCAAACTGCAACCCAAAACCCACTTATGCATCGTTGAATGCCGGGTGGGTGTGGCCCATTGGGTGGGCGTGGCTGCGGTGGTGACGGCAGACTGGGTGGGACTAAAAAGTTCAATCAATCAGTTCCAACTTTGCAAGATCTTTTTTTTTCCCACGAGAAGTTGAAATGGACTGATGGAACCTTTTTTTTTTTTTTTTTTTTGCACACGGCAGCGGAGGCCTAAAGCGAAAAGGTTTTATAAAACCCAGCTGAAGGCCTAGGACTGGGGCGACGGCGTGCGTGCCCACAGAGAGGGCTCTGAGTGTTGCCTTTGGCCCCCGTGACATAGGTTCGCCACCACTGGTATAGATTCAGGAGAGAAATTGTCTTTTTTTTTTTTTTTTAAATTGAAAAGCAAAATATAGCAAAAATACAATCGTGCTTTGTAGCTGTTGCTTGCTCAGTGGATTATCTGAGTAACCTGCAGATGAACTATTTGAAACACTTAAAATGCAGGATCTGTAAACACAGTCATAAGATAAATTAAATAACGCCAAAGAGAAAAAAAAAAACAGAAGGGGAATAAGATGACTTCAGAGCATCATCAGTCAGAGAGACCTTGTAACTGCCTCTTTATGGTATGGGAAATGGATTTATAATTCAGCCGCATGAGTTTAAGTGGCTTTTATAAAGGGAGACAAGGAAAGAGATCAACTTAGGAAGCAGATACCGTAATTTCAAATGCCAGCTGGAAAACAGAGGCCTCCACAATACTTGCAGGACACATCTATTGCATTAGCCATCAACAGCTACATAGAGATGCACAATATCTACACACCATTCAAAAGAGACCATCAATAGCTAGAAGATCGCAACGCCTTCTGATTAGCACTCAACACCCAGATAAGCAGAAATTAGTGTTAAGATTAACGCTATGACTGGTGGACTTCAACTCCCAGAATTCCTGAGCCAGCCATGCTGAGGGGAAAGGGAGAGGTTTCCAAGCTGAGCCAGGACGGCTCAGGAATTCTGGGAGTTGAAGTCCACCAGTCACAAAAGAGCCAAGGCTGCCTACCCCTGTCCTAAGTCCTCCTGTGACCCTTCTAGGCCAGGGGTAGGCAACCTTGCAAGGCCCCTTCATGACTGGTGGACTTCAACTCCCAGAATTCCTGAGTCAGCATGAGGGAACTATGGCCCCCCCTCATGACTCGCGGACTTCAACTCCCAGAATTCCTGAGCCAGCATGGCTCAGCTTGGAAACCTCTCCCTTTCCCCTCAGCACGGCTGGCTCAGGAATTCTGGGAGTTGAAGTCCACCAGTCATAAAAGAGCCCAGGTTGCCTACCCCTGGACTAGGAGGCTCACCGCTTAGAACAGGAGGACTTAGGACAGGGGTAGGCAACCTTGGCCCCTTCATGACTCGTGGATTTCAACTCCCAGAATTCCTGAGCCAGCATGGCTCAGCTTGGAAACCTCTCCCTTTCCCCTCAGCACGGCTGGCTCAGGAATTCTGGGAGTTGAAGCCCACGAGTCATAAAAGAGCCAAGGTTGCCTACCCCTGCGCTAGACCAACAACCAAGCAGTAGACAATATTCCAATCGAGGAGCTACCAACTCAGACAAACAATCAAACAGTGAACAGCAGCCTAATGAAGGAACCGCTAAGAACACTCCCAACCAACACTGACAGGATTAGCTACTTGAAAGAGCAAACCCCTCTCCCTTTGAGCACTGATGGTGTTACCTAGTTGGGTCATGAAACGTCTGCGTGCCTGGCTGAGGAATTCTGGGAGTTAAAGTCCAACGAGTCATAAAAGGGCCATGTTTGAAGACTCCTGGCTTACATGTTCCATGCTGGCTGAGGAATTCTGGGAGTTGAAGTCCACAAGTCATAAAAGGGTCAAGTTTGAAGACCCCTGGCTTACATGTTCCATGCTGGCTGAGGAATTCTGGGAGTTGAAGTCCACAAATCAAAAAAGGGCCACGTTTGAAGACCCCTGGCTTACATGGTCCATGCTGGCTGGGGAATTCTGGGAGTTGAAGTCCACAAGTCATAAAAGGGCCACGTTTGAAGACCCCAGCTTTGGAGCAACGGGGAGAAACATTGATACTTGCAGGATAGCCTTTTTGTGTGTGTGTGTGTGTTTGTGTGTGTGTGTGTGTGTGTGTTGAAAACTCATGATACACCAATTACAGGCAGACTTTTATGCAAGGATCTGGTGTTTGTTTTGCGTTGGGAAATGGAGCCAACTTCCACCGCCTACGGCAACTTGTTGCGCCGCGCAAATCCTGAGTTGCGAGGGCTTGTTCTAATTATCCGAAAATGTCACCACCCTTGTTCCTCGATGCAGTGGGGTTTGGGAGGAGAAACCCCCACCCCCCAGGGCTGCTTTGGGGCTTAGCTCATTTGGGTGATCTAATAGAAGAAGGGTCTCCACCCGCCTCAGCCGGAAAAGAATATTTCTTCCCCTTTTGCTTTGGCAGGCTCAGCCTTTGCCAGCCTCTCGGTTGGGAAGGCGGGAAGGCAAGTGGGCCAATTCCCTCAACATTTAGCACGTTGCAGCTCCGGGCGAGATCAGCTGGCTGCCACGAAACCACGAAAGGGACCCTCTTGGCACGGAGCAATTAACGGTGGGACCGAAAGAGGTGGTGCCAGGCTCTCCCTGGGCTCCATCAGGATTGAATGGCGTTTAATGAGCGTAAGGACCGATATGCGCTATCTGCAAAAGGAGTCCTTTCCAGAGCTTCTTTCTTTCTTTCTTTCTTTCTTTCTTTCTTTCTTTCTTTCTTTCTTTCTTTCTTTCTTTCTTTCTTTCTTTTCCTCTCTCTCTCTTCTCTTTCTTTCTTCCTCCCTCCCTCCTTTCTTTCTCCTTCCTTCCTTTCTCTTTCTCCCTCTTCTTTCTTTCTTTCTTTCTTTCTTTCTCTCTCCCTCCCTCCCTCTCTCCCTTCCTTTCTCTCTCTCTTTTTTCTTTCTTTCTTTCTTTCCCTTCCTTCCTTTCTCTCTCTGTCTCCCTCCCTCCCTCCCTTTCTCTCTCTCCCTCTCTCCATTCTTTCTTTCTTTCTTTCTTTCTTTCTTTCTTTCTTTCTTTCTTTCTTTTCCTTTCTCCCTCCCTTCTTTCTCCTTCCTTCCTTCCTTTCCCTCTTCTTTCTTTCTTTCTTTCTTTCTTTCCCATTCCCTTCATCTTTTCTTCCTTCCTTCCTTCCTTCCTTTTTTCCTCCCTCCCTCCCTTCTTTCTTTCTTTCTTTCTTTCTTTCTTTCTTTCTTTCTTTCTTTCTTTCTTTCTTTCTTTCTTTTTTCTCTCTCATCCCTCCCTCCCTCCCTCTTCTTCCCCCTTCCTTCCCCCTTCCTTCCTTCCTTCCTTCTTCCACAGCCAGCGTTGCTGGCTGTGGAATTCTGGGAGTTGAAGTCCACATGCCTTAAAATTGTCAAGTTTGGGAAACACTGCTGTGAATAAAACCTGCCCTCCTTACACGATCTGGAGAAGAGAAGATGCTGGGCGCATCCAACCCCAGAAGTGGTCCAGAAAATGTCATTTTCAGTGGCAGAGCCTTGCTTGACCCCCTGAGGCCAAGCTGATCTCCATCCCTTTAACCTTCAGAAAAAACGGTTCCTTCCTCTTCCTGCCTGGCAGTGGGTTTTATGGAAGCAGCAGATTTTTAAAAACTTTAAGGGGTTTTAATATTTATAGATGTTATGGCTCTTTTTAATGGATTGTTACAAACTGCCTAGAGCTATCCAAGCAGGGAGATTACAGATCATAGCAGGAACTAAATAAATTATAAGGTTCTTTGGCCTCTGCTCAAAACTGGACTCGGATAATAATCCCTCCCAGTAAAATGAAATAGAAATAATAATAATAGAAATAGAAAGACTGTGGCAAAAGCAAGCAAGGGTAGTACCAATAGTGATAGGCTCCTTGGGTGCAATCCCAAAACAACTGGAGCACCACTTGAACACCATTGGCATTGACAAATTCGCCATTAGTCAATTGCAAAAGGCGGCCTTACTAGGAACTACTTCCATCCTGCAACGAGATCTGTAATACCATCAAACATCCACATCTGCCTATCCCAGGTCCTGGGTAAGGACTCGATAGGTAGACAAAATGCCAAATCCAGTCTGAACATCTGGCTGGCTGTGCGATGATCCATAATAGTAATGATGATGATGATGATGATGTCGTCAACCTCCTCTCTGGAATTTTGTTCCCTCTGTTGACAGTTGTTTGTTTTGGTAGAAAGTCTTTGGGAATACAGGTAGTATTCCTGACTTTATGACCACACTGGAGTCCTAAATTTCTTTTGCTAAGCAAGAAAGTTGTTAAGCTGATAATCCCAAAGATGGCTTTTTTCAGGAGGCAACTGGACTTCCTTATTTTTCTTTGAAGGCGTTTCACTTCTCATCCAAGAAGCTTCTTCAGCTCTGACTGGATGGTGGGGAGTGGAAGGATTTATACTCCTTTGCAGAAAGCTGGTCATTTGCATTCTTTTAGAGCAGTGGTTCTCAACCTGTGGGTCGGGACCCCATTTGGGGTCGAACGACCATTTCATGGGGGTCGCCAAACAAGGCTGTCCGCCATTTTCCCCCCTTTTCTTTGGCCACGCCCCTGGCACCCGGTGATGTATAAGTGGTTGGGGGGTCACCACAACATGGGGAACTGTATTATGGGGTCGCGGCATTAGAAAGGTTGAGAACCGCTGTTTTAGAGGGTCGTTGAGGCCACTTGGAGACTTATCCGTGTCCTCAGGGTCACCTGAGTGGTGCAAATTGGTGTGGAGCCTTCTTGGAACTGCTGAAAGGGCTGGGACACCCATTTGCACCACTCAGGTGACCCTGAGGACACAGACAAACCTCCAAGTGGCCTCAACGACTCTTTAAAAAAATGCAAATGACCAGTTATCTGCAAGGAGTATAAATCCTTCCACTCCCCACCATTCAGTCAGAACCTGAAGAAGCTTCTGGGATGAGAAACGAAACGTCTTCAAAGAAAAACCAGAAAGTCCAGTTGCCTGCTGAAAAAGCACCTTTGGGATAAACCAGGACCTGGATGACTAAGAATCTCCGTCCGATTCAATATTGGTATTCTTTGACTTACAGCCATCTCTTTAGTGACTGTTCCGAAGTTACAACGGCTCTGAAAAAAAAAAGTGACTTATCCCCATTTTTCACCCTTAAGACCAGGTCAGAGTCTCCCATCCCAATTGTTACACTTGATATTTATGACAACCGGGATCCCGGGATCCCCTTTTGCGGACCTTCTGCCAGGCCAAGCCAATGGGGAAGCCAGATTCACTTAACAGCTGTGTTACTCATCGAACACCTGCAATGATTCGCTTATCCCAGGGGTCTTCTAACTTGGCCCTTTTATGACTTGCAGACTTCAACTCCCAGAATTCCTCAGCCAGCCTCCATTTTGTTTGTTAGATTTAAGACAGGGGTCTTCAAACTTGGCCCTTTTATGACTTGCGGACTTCAACTCCCAGAATTCCTCAGCCAGCCTCCATTTTGTTTGTTAGATTTAAGACAGGGGTCTTCTAACTTGGCCCTTTTATGACTTGCGGACTTCAACTCCCAGAATTCCTCAGCCAGTCTCCATTTTGTTTGTTAGATTTAAGACAGGGGTCTTCAAACTTGGCCCTTTTATGACTTGCGGACTTCAACTCCCAGAATTCCTCAGCCAGGCATGCTGGCTGAGGAATTGTGGGAGTTGAAGTCCACCAGTCATAAAAAGGCCAGGTTTGAAGACCCCAGGCTTATATGGTCCATGCCGGCTAGGGAATTCTGGGAATTGAAGTCCACAAGTCATCAAAGGCCCATGTTGGAAGACCCCTGGCTTATCCACTGGGGCAAGAAAACGCGGCGAAGCTAGCTGTCTCACTTAGCAATGGAAATTTTGGGCCTCCACTGCGGTCGTAAGTAGAGGACTGTGCGTGAGCAAAGCTATAAAGACGTGAAGTAGAATTTGGGGTGTGGAGTCCTCGTTTTCCCAGCAGTGAGCTTCTTCCAGGAAAATGTAAAAAGTTGGCCGGGAAACAGGAGACAATTGCAAAGAAATCGAGTAATGAAAGAAACGGTGGGGGGTGTGTGTGAAAAAAAAAGGTGATGTCTTTCTTTGTCTTCCAGATGGAAACTTCTGTGATCGAAGCTTTGTTTATCCTTCTCAGTAACAGGAATTGATTTAATTAGGCATATTCCTAATTTAGTGTAGGAAGCACCCTTTCTGAAGCAGAGAAGCTGCTGTTTTGTAGAAATGTCAAGCCTTTCTCTGGCTTTGAAGACTTCAGCCGAGCCATCATCCATAGAACGTAGAATCAGGAGTTGGGAGGGACCTCGGAGGTCTTCTAGTCCAGCCCCCTGCTCAAGCAGGAGAACCGACACCATTCTGGACAATTTCTTCTTCAAACCTGCCAAGGATGGCAACACAATATTTCTGATGATGAGTAGTAAAAACCTACTTTAAAATTGAAACAAAAACCAAAGAATTTAGGAAGTGTTTTGCTCAGTTCCAGATGATAGGCAGTCCTCAGTTTATGACCACCAAGGGGAATCAGAATTCCCGTTGCTAAGTAGGACAGTTGTTGAGCAAGTCAGGCCCAATTTTAAGACCTTTTTGCCACAAGTGTTCGGCGAATCACTGCAGTTGTGAAGGGAATCCAGCTTCCCACGTTGATCGTTGTTAAGTATTAAGTTAACTGGTTCGTATTTGTGACGGTCTCAGTGTCTCAGGATCACGTGATCCACTTTTGTGACCTTCTCCAAAAGCAACATCCATGAGGAAGCCAGATTCACTCCACAACCAGGTTACGAACAACAGTCGCAGGGATTCACTTAACAATTATAAAACAGAATAGAGTTGCAAGGGACCTTGGAGGTCCTCTAGTCCAGCCCCCTGCTCAAGCAGGAGCACCTATACAGGCAAGTGACTTTGTAGTCTCTTCTTAAACACCTTCAGGGATGGAGCCCACGATTTCTGAAGGCAAGGACGACGATAGCAACACGGGGCAAGACTCATTTAACAACTGCCTCGCTTAGCGACGGAATCTTTGGGGGCTCCACTGTGGACGTAACTCCGAGGACTGGCTCCCTGCATTCGTATTTTCTCGCCCTCCTTTGAAACAAAGCGGAGGCGAAGTAAAGCTTTGCGAAGCAGAGGGGAAAAAAAAAGAACGGGTGTCAGAGAGAAAATTACTTACGCTGGTCTCTTAGAATTGTTATTATATTAAACTCCTCTTTTGCAGGTGTAAGTGTTTTTCGGATCGGTTGAATATCTTTCTTTCGGGGACACGGAAATTGCTATTCTCTCGCGGGGTATAAATTACCTGTCAGGGCTTTTTAGGGAGTTGCAAGCTGGTTAGTACAGGGACAGGAGCACACGAGGGGGGAAGGCTGCATGGGTCAGCTTGCAGAAAGAGGGAGAGACCCAAGGTAGAGTTTTCCCTGGATAATTTAGAGCCGGTGGGTTTTTCTGTCGTAATGTTATTTTTTTCCTAAATCTCCTTGACAGCCCGTCGGAAATCAAGAGACCACTGGATTAAAGCGGTGCTCAACTACGCCACTGCAATTTTCTCCAAAGCTGTTTATTTTCCCCACCTTCTTCTTTCTAAGAAGAGACTGGACACCCACTTGTCTGAAATGGTATAGGGCTTCCTGCCTGAGCACGGGGTTGGTCTAGAACAGTGGTTCTCAACCTTTTTAATGCTGCGACCCCCAACTGGTCGTAAGTCGAGGACTACTCAACTGGTCGAAAGTCGAGGATTACTCAACTGGTGCAGCACCATTTGCAGACTGGGACTTTTGGCGGGCTTGGCAGGGCAGAGACAGCCTGGACAATTCCTATTGACTTTGGAAAGCTAATAGAATTAGACTCTATTCAAGAGAGTCTATTCTATTGGCTTTCAAAAGCCAATAGAATAAAAGGGAGGAGCACAGCTAAGGAAAAGGGGGAAAAAAATGGCGGACTGCGTTGTTTGGCGACCCCCGTGAAATGGCCGTTCGACCCCAAATGGGGTCCCGACCCACAGGTTGAGAACCACTGGTCTGGAAGATCTCCAAGGTCCAACTCTGTTATTCTATTCTATTCTATTCTATTCTATTCTATTCTATTCTATTCTATTCTATTCTATTCTATTCTATTCTATTCTTCTACTCCATTCCATTATTCTATTCTATTCTTTCCTATTCTATTCTATTCTATTCTATTCTATTCTATTCTATTCTATTCTATTCTATTCTATTCTATTCTATTCTATTCTATTCTATTCTTCTACTCCATTCCATTATTCTATTCTATTCTATTCTATTCTATTCTATTCTATTCTATTCTATTCTATTCTATTCTATTCTATTCTATTCTATTCTATTCTTCTACTCCATTCCATTATTCTATTCTATTCTTTCCTATTCTTTCCTATTCTTTCCTATTCTATTCTATTCTATTCTATTCTATTCTATTCTATTCTATTCTACTCTACTCTACTCTACTCTACTCTACTCTACTCTATTCTATTCTATTCTATTCTATTCTATTCTATTCTATTCTATTCTTCTACTCCATTCCATTATTCTATTCTATTCTATTCTATTCTATTCTATTCTATTCTATTCTATTCTATTCTATTCTATTCTATTCTATTCTATTCTATTCTATTCTATTCTTCTACTCCATTCCATTATTCTATTCTATTCTATTCTATTCTATTCTATTCTATTCTATTCTATTCTATTCTATAAGTGGATTTCTGTCACCCTTCAGGAGGCAAATTTTCAGGCGGTCTACATTTGGCCATGTCCAAAAGGACAATCCCTTCCTACTATTCTTCCCCGGGAATTTAGATCAGTGAGTTGCAACTACTAGAGCATCAGCAGACTGTTGAAGAGAGTGCACCCCTACTTCTTGACTTACGACCATTTGTTAGTGACTGAAGTTAAACAGCGCTGAAAAAAAGTGACTTATCCTTTTTCACACTTACGACCCTTGCAGCATCCCATGATCAAAGTTTATCTGCTTGTCAACTGACTCCTATTTATGACCGTCGCTGTGTCCCGGAGTCACGTGATCTCCTTTTGAGACCTTCTGACAAGCAAAATCAATGGGGGGGGGAGCCCGATCCACTTAACAACCGTGTTACTAACTTCACAACTGCAGGGGTTCACCTAACTGCGACAAGATTTTTTTTAAATTGGGGCAGAATTCATTGAACACCCGTCTTGTTTAGCCAACGGAAGGCTGGGCTCAATTGCGGCACCAAATGGAACAAGTCTTTTTTGAAGCCTTTTATTCTCGTTATTCTTTCTTTTTTTTTTTTTTGCCAACGTCCAGTTCATTTTCAGCTCTTCACTAAAAGGTTTCTGTGGCAAAAGCCGTCACGGGCTGTTCTGGATGTTTCATTTTCCGTAATTGAAGAGAGAGCCTAGTCGATAATTTTACAGTGGTTTCCCCCCCTTTTATCCGCAAGATAATCTCTACCGTATGAACACCGTCAGCTGAACTTAATGATAAATGCCCCCCCCACACAAACAAAAAAACCCAGGTGTGACCAGCATGCAATTTTTAGCATTTAGAAACATCCAATTTAAATGGCTTGTTCGGCTAATCCGTCTGTCAGGCGTGAAGGCTGAAACGTAAGGGAGCTTGCTGTCCTTACGTCGGGTGAAAAAAAAATCAGCTTTTTCCATTGGCCAGGCTCACATTAAGTTTTATCCTTGGCTACAATTTTGTAGTAGTAGTAGTAGTAGTAGTAGTAGTAGTAGTAGTAGTAGTAGTAGTAGTAGTAGTAGTAGTAGTAGTAGTAGTAATGAATAATAATAATAAAGAATGGAATGGAATAGGAATAGAATAGAATAGAATAGAACAGAACAGAACAGAACAGAACAGAACAGAACAGAACAGAACAGAATAGAATAGAATAGAATAGAATAGAATAGAATAGAATAGAAAAATAGAATAGATGCAATGGAGAATGGAATGGAATGGAATAGAATAGAATAGATGCAATGGAGAATAGAATGGGATGGAATGGAATGGAATAGAATAGAATAGATGCAATGGAGAATGGAATGGAATGGAATAGAATAGAATAGATGCAATGGAGAATGGAATGGAATGGAATAGAATAGAATAGATGCAATGGAGAATGGAATGGAATAGAGTACAATAAAATAAACAGAGTTGGAAGGGACCTTGGAGGTCTTCTAGTCCAACCCCCTGCTCAGGCAGGAAACCTTATACCATTTCAGACAAATGGCTGTCCAGACTCTTCTTAAAAGCTCCCAGTGTTGGAGCATTCACCGCTTCTGGAGGCAGGTAGTTCCACTGGCCGATCGTTCTCATTGTCAGGAAATTTCTCCTTCGTTCCAGGTTGCTTCTCTCCTTGACAAGCAAAGTCAGTGAGGGAAAGCCAGATCCACTTACCAACTGTGTTACTCCCTTAACAACTACAGGGATTCACTTAGAAAGGTTGTAAAATGGGGGCCAAACCCACTTGACAAATGTTTCACTAGGCAACAGAAAATGTGGTCGTAAGTCGCGGACTTAACCTGCAGCAATAGTGGAAGGGATAGCCACGACGTGCTTCCATCCTCGTGTTCCTATTTCTTTCTAGTCTTAAGTCTTTTTTTCAACATCTGGAGCTTTCTTCCTTCTCCAGAAATATTGCCAGCAGTTTTACCGAGAGGATCGCAGAGTTACTATGCTGAGGATCGGAGTACTTCACGCCGTTGTTTTTTTCCCCTTCTTGCATTTTTATGTCACCCTCATAAGTTGCGAGTTGTCATCCCGTGAAGAGCAGCAGCAGCTGGACCTGGAGAATAATCCTGTTGTATAATATTATTCACGGCCTCTGTCTTTTCAAAGACCGGTAGACAAATTGATTCGAGCAGCCGCGGAGAATCAGGGAGGAGGTTGCTGCTTCCTACAATCTGCTTTTAAAAAAAACAACAAAAAAACGTCCACCTTTATTCTCCTGTCTTTTTTCTATATACTTCTCAATCGACTGGGTTCACACAACAGGTTTAACCAGACAGGATGAAACCCCCAAGCAGGTGCATCCCCACAACATGCTGAGTTGGGTTAGAACAGGGGTTTTCCAACTTGGCCCTTTGATGACTTGTGGACTTCAACTCCCAGAATTCCTTAGCCAGGCACGCTGGCTAAGGAATTCTGGGAGTTGAAGTCCACAAGTTAGAAGTCCACATGTTAGTCCACATGTTAGAAGACCCCTGGCTTATATGGTCCATGCTTGTCACAGGATGGAAGCAGTTCCTAGTAAGGCCGCCTTTTGCAATTGGTTAATGGCGAATTTGTCAATGCCGATGATGGTGTTCAAGTGGTGCTCCAGTTGTTTTGGGATTGCACCTAAGGAGCCTATCATTATTGGTACTACCCTTGCTTGCTTTTGCCACAGTCTTTCTATTTTTCTTTGTAGGTCTTTGTGTTTTGTTATCTTCTCCAGTTCTTTCTTGTCTATTCTGCTGTCTCCAGGCGCTGCCACATCCATAATCCAGACTTTTTTGTCTTTCTTATCAACAATTGTTAAGTCCGGGATGTTATGTAGCAGGTGCTTGTCTGTTTGAATTCTGAAGTCCCAGAGCAGTTTAATTTTTTTATTATTATTATTATTATTATTATTATTATTATTATTATTATTAATCGTCGCACAGTCAGCAAGATGTTCAGACTGGATTGGCATTTTGTCTACCTATCGAGCCCTTACCAAGGACCTGGGATAGGCAGATGTGGATGTTTGATGGTATTACAGATATCGTCGCAGGATGGAAGCAGTTCCTAATAAGGCCGCCTTTTGTAATTGACTAATGGCGAATTTGTCAATGCCAATGATGGTGTTGCAGTGGTGCTCCAGTTGTTTGGGATTGCACCCAAGGCGCCTATGACTATTGGTACCACCCTTGCTTGCCTTTGCCACAGTCTTTCTATTTCTATTTGAAGGTCTTTGTATTTTGTTATCTTCTCCAGTTCTTTCTCGTCTATATTATGATGATATGATGATAATAATAATAGTAGTAAAGTTGGAAGGGACCTTGGAGGTCATCTAGTCCAACCCCCTGCTCGGGCAGGAAACCCTACACCATTTCGGACAAATGGCTGTCCAGTCTCTTCTTAAAAACTTCCAGTGTTGGAGCATTTACTGCTTCTGGAGGCAAGCTGTTCCACTGATTAATTGTTCTCACTGTCAGGAAGTTTCTCCTTAGTTCTAGGTTGCTTCTCTCCTTGATTAGTTTCCACCCGTTGCTTCTTGTCCTGTCTTCAGGTGCTTTGGAAAATAGCTTAATTCCCTCTTCTTTATGGCAGCCCCTGAGATAGTGGAATACTGCTATCATGTCCCCCCTTGTCCTTCTCTTCGTTAAACTAGACATACCCAATTCTCGCAACCGTTCCTTATATGTTTTAGCCTCCAGTCCCCTAATCATCTTTGTTGCTCTTCTCTGTACTCTTTCTAGAGTCTCAACATCTTTTTTACATCGTGGTGACCAAAACTGGATGCAGTATTCCAAGTGTGGCCTTACCAAGGCATTGAAGAGTGGTATTAATACTTCGCGTGATCTTGATTCTATCCCTCTGTTAATGCAGCCTAGCACTGTGTTGGCCTTTTTGGCAGCTGCCGCACACTGCTGGCTCATATTTAGGTGATTGTCTAACTAGGACTCCGAGGTCCCTCTCACAGTTACTACTATTGAGCATGGTGCCACCTATGCTGTACTTGTGCATTTGGTTTTTCTTGCCTAAATGTAGAACCTTGCTTTTTTCACCATTGAATTTCATTTTGTTAGTTAGTGCCCAGTGTTCAAGTCTGTCCAGATCCTTCTGTATCTGAAGCCTGTCTTCTGGAGTGTTGGCTATTCCTGCCAGTTTGGTGTCATCTGCAAATTTGATGAGTTCCCCATCTATCCCTTCATCCAAATCGTTGATGAAGATGTTGAAGAGTACTGGGCCCAGAACAGAGCCCTGGGGCACCCCACTACACACTTCCCTCCATATAGATGCAGTTCCATTGAGGACCACTCGCTGAGTACGGCCGGTCAGCCAGCTACGGATCCATCTGGTGGTGGTTCTGTCTACCCCACATTTTTCTATCTTGTCAAGTAGTAGGTTGTGATCTACTTTATCAAATGCCTTACTGAAGTCCAAGTAAATTATGTCCACAGCATTCCTCTGATCCACTAATTTTGTCACTTGGTCAAAGAATGCAATAAGATTTGTCTGGCATGATCTATTTTTGACAAACCCATGTTGGCTTTTAGTAATGACTTTGTTTGCCTCTAGGTGTTCGTTGATTCGTTGTTTGATTATCTTTTCCAGGATCTTCCCAGGTATTGAGGTCAGGCTGATAGGTCTGTAATTTCCTGGATCCATTTTTTTTCCTTTTTTGAGGATGGGAACTACATCAGCTCTTTTCCAGTCCTCTGGTAGTTCCCCTGTGTTCCAGGATCTTTGAAAAATATAGTTCAGTGGCTCCGATATCACATCTGCCAGTTCCTTGAGAACTCTGGGGTGTAATCCATCTGGTCCTGGCGATTTGAACTCATCTAGGCTGGACAGGTGCTCCCTAACCATTTTCTTGCCTATCTTAACTTGTGTTTCTGTTTTGTTTTTTATGGCACTATTTTTGATAGGTTGGTCTGTTTTTTCCCTTTGTGTAAAGACAGATGCAAAAAATGAGTTAAATAGTTCTGCTTTCTCCCTGTTGCTTGTCACCTTCTTGCCACTTCAACCCACTAATGGACCAATCATTTCCTTCACTTTTTTCTTGTTTTTTACATGTTGAAAGAAGCTTTTTTTGTTATTTTATTGTTGTTGTTGTTTCTGTTAAATCAGAGTGAGTGAGTGCAGTCATCTCATTTTTCCTGAACAGGAATGATGAGTTGTTTTTGTTTGTTTGTTTGTTTGTTGCATGGTATGGAACCATTGCTCACCTCTTTCGACCAGGATGCTAAACCACATTTTGTTTAACCACAATTCATTCTGCAAGGTGCAGTTTGCTGGTTTCACACCTGACCCCAACTCCTAGGCCATGTTTTGTAAAGCACCATGCCTGGTTCCCAAGAGATGGCTACATCAGAACCCTGTCAGCTGTGTGACGCTTTAGCATGATGCGCAAAGCAGGCTGTGATGTTAGCTGAGGCTAAGGCTGTCCTGGGTCAGAGTTAAAAGGAAGGTTGAAAAGAGGAGGCTGTGACTTTCTGTAGTTCAGGGGCTGCTCCAAAGAAGAGGGAGTCAAGCTGTTCTCCAAAGCACCTGAAGGCAGGACAAGAAGCAACGGGTGGAAACTAACCAAGGAGAGAAGCAACCTGGAACTAAGGAGGAATTTCCTGACAGTGAGAACAATTAGCCAGTGGAACAGAAGTTTTGGCTGCTCCATCACTGGAGGCTTTCAAGAAGAGACTGGACAGTCATTTGTCCAGAACGATATAGGGTCTCCTGCTTGAGCAAGGGGTTGGACTAGATGACCTCTAAGGTCCCTTCCAGCTCTGTCCTTCTATGATTTGGTAAGGGTCTCCTGCTTAAGCAGGGGGTTGGACTAGATGACCTCCAAGGTCCCTTCCAGCTCCGTCGTTTTATGATTCTGTAAGGGTCTGCTGCGTGAGCAGGGGGTTGGACTAGATGACCTCCAAGTCCCTTCCAGCTCTGTCGTTTTATGATTCTGTAAGGGTCTCTTGTGTGATCAGGGGGTTGGACTAAATGACTTCCAAGGTCCCTTCCAGCTCTGTCGTTTTATGATTCTGTAAGGGTCTCCTGTGTGAGCAAGGGGTTGGACTAGATGACCTCCAAGGTCCCTTCCAGCTCCGTCGTTTTATGATTCTGTAAGGGTCTCCTGCCTGAGCAGGGGGTTGGACTAGATGACCTCCAAGGTCCCTTCCAGCTCCGTTGTTTTATGATTCGGTAAGGGTCTCCTGCCTGAGCAGGGGGTTGGACTAGATGATCTCCAAGGTCCCTTCCAGCCCCGTCGTTTTATGATTCTGTAAGGGTCTCCTGCCTGAGCAGAGGGTTGGACTGGATGACCTCCAAGGTCCCTTCCAGCGCCATCGTTTTATGATTCTGTAAGGGTCTCCTGCGTGAGCAGGGGGTTGGACTAGATGACCTCCAAGGTCCCTTCCAGCTCCGTTGTTTTATGATTCGGTAAGGGTCTCCTGCCTGAGCAGGGGGTTGGACTAGATGATCTCCAAGGTCCCTTCCAAGGTCCCTTCCAGCCCCGTTGTTTTATGACTCTGTAAGGGTCTCCTGCGTGAGCAGGGGGTTGGACTAGATGACCTCCAAGGTCCCTTCCAGCTCTGTCGTTTTATGATTCTGTAAGGGTCTCCTGCGTGAGCAGGGGGTTGGACTGGATGACCTCCAAGGTCCCTTCCAGCTCCGTCATTTTATGATTCTGTAAGGGTCTCCTGCGTGAGCAGAGGGTTGGACTGGATGACCTCCAAGGTCCCTTCCAGCTCTGTCATTTTATGATTCTGTAAGGGTCTCCTGCGTGAGCAGGGGGTTGGACTGGATGACCTCCAAGGTCCCTTCCAGCTCTGTCATTTTATGATTCTGTAAGGGTCTCCTGCGTGAGCAGGGGGTGGGACTGGATGACCGCCAAGGTCCCTTCCAGCTCTGTCATTTTATGATTCTGTAAGGGTCTCCTGCGTGAGCAGGGGGTTGGACTGGATGACCTCCAAGGTCCCTTCCAGCTCTGTCATTTTATGATTCTGTAAGGGTCTCCTGCATGAGCAGGGGGTGGGACTGGATGACCTCCAAGGTCCCTTCCAGCTCTGTCATTTTATGATTCTGTAAGGGTCTCCTGCGTGAGCAGGGGGTTGGACTAGATGACCTCCAAGGTCCCTTCCAGCTCTGTTGTTTTTGATTCTGTAAGGGTCTCCTGCGTGAGCAGGGGGTGGGACTGGATGACCGCCAAGGTCCCTTCCAGCTCTGTCGTTTTATGATTCTGTAAGGGTCTCCTGCGTGAGCAGGGGGTTGGACTGGATGACCTCCAAGGTCCCTTCCAGCTCTGTTACACTTCTGCATTAGGGGCAACCGGTCTCCCTATCCCCAGAGTTGAACGACTCCATCTCCTTCTTGGGCGTAGAAGCGACTAGCTGCCCACCAGGAGAAACCAAACACCGGCCTTAGCCGGGCTTTGGTTTGATCCAGCGGCTGTTCTTCACTCACTGATTTTGGAACCCAAGGAGCTGGTTAGCAGCTTAGGATGTGTGTGGCGTAAAGAGGATAACACCCTTTTTCGGATCGTTGCGGGCCCTGTTGGATGAAGAACCCCCTAATCAGCTCGTTTGAGCTTCAGCCATTGTCATTTTGGAGACCTTTTCCCTTCGGAAAGAAAGGGAGAGAGGGGGGGTGGAAAGAAACACCCCCCCCCAAGCTCCATGGCATCTGCCTCTGATCCGGCTGTCAGGGTGCTGATCGGTGCAAGGAGCACGGACCTGGGGATGGTTTCCTTGGGAAGCACGGCCATTGATTAAAACCGAGTTTTGAGTTTCAGCTACTGTGCGCATAAAAAGGTTGCTATGGAAACAGGCTCTGGGTACTGTCCAGGTTTCAAAACCATGTTATTTCTCTCTCTCTCCTTCCCTCCCTCGCTCTCTCTCCCTCCCTCTCTCTCCTTCCCTCCGTCCCTCCTCTCCCTCCCTCTCTCTCTCCCTCCCTTTCTCTCTCCTTCCCTCTCCTTCCCTCTGTCCCTCCTCTCTCTCCCTCCCTCTCTCTCTCCCTTCTCCCTCTCCCTCCCTCCCTTCTTCTCTCTCTCCTTCCCTCCTTCCCTCCCTCCTTCTCTCCTTCCCCCTCTCTCCCTCTCTCCTTCTCTCCCCCTCTCTCCTTCCCTCTGTCCCTCCTCTCTCTCCCTCCCTCTCTCTCTCCTCTCTCCTTCCCTCCCTCCCTCTCTCTCCTTCCCTCCCTCCCTCTCTGCTCTTCCCTCCCTCTCTCCCTCTCTCCCCCTCTCCTTCCCTCCATCCCTCCCCCTCTCTCTCCTTCCCTCCCTCCCTCTCTCCTCTTCCCTCCCTCCCCCTCTCCCTCCCTCTCTCTCCTTCCCTCCCTCCCTCCCTCTCTCCTGGCCTTTTCAGGTAGGCACCTCCAGGGAGACCCCTGGAGACGGTTCAGATCAAAGGTAGTTGAGTTCACATGACTGATGCAGCCCAGATTGGACAGAGAGCCAGGCTTGCACTGGATTAACGGCGCTTCGAATGCGCTCAGGAAAGCTTTGGCTTCAGAAGGAGAAAATCTGATCTCCTTCCGGGGATCCTTCAGCGTTTTTATCCTCCATATCCAGGATAAAGCTGCCCAGAGTCGCCAATCATTTAAATCAAGGGTCTTCCAACTTGGCCCTTTGATAACTTGTGGACTTCAACTCCCAGAATTCCTCAGCCAGCATGGACCATATAAGCCAGGGGTCTCCCAGAATTCCTCAGCCAGCCTCCATTTTGTTTGTAAGATTTAAGACAGGGGTCTTCCAACTTGGCCCTTTGATGACTTGTGGACTTCAACTCCCAGAATTCCTCAGTCAGAGTGCCTGGCTGAGGAATTCTGGGAGGAAGTCCGCAAGTCATCAAAGGGCCAGGTTGGAAGACCCCTGGTTTAAATAAATGGAATATCAATTTAATGAATAAAATGTGCAAAGTGTCATTGTCCTCTCTGTTTCCTTAACCAGTACAGACATATTAGGAAACTCCTGCAGAAATAGGTTTTTCTGACTTCTAGTTTTGTCTGCTAGCCTGGATTTACTGGTTTCTATTTTATTGATTATACCTTATTAAATTGTATAGCCTGCCCGTCTCACTGATAAAGCGATTCTGGGCATTTTCCCCCTGGATGTTGTGTTCAGTGGTGGCTCAGTGGTTAGAATGCAATATTGCAGGCTAACTCACGGCTCACTGCCCGCAGTTCGATCCTGACCGGCTGAAGGTTGACTCAGCCGTCCATCCTCCTGAGGTTGGTAAAATGAGGACCCCAGATTGTTGGGGTGGGGGCAACAGGTTGAGTCTGTAAACCGCTTGGAGAGGGCTGTAAATGCACTGTGAAGCGGTATATAAGTCTAAGGGCTATTGCTAAGTCCGAAGGAAGGAAGTAAAGAAGGAAGGAAGGAAGGAAAGAAGAAAAGAAGGAAGGAAGGAAGGAAGGAAAGGAAGGAAGGAAGGAAGGAAGGAAGGAAGGAAGGAAGGAAGGAAGGAAGAAAGGACAGAAGGAAAGACAAAAGGAAGGAAAAGCTGTGGTGGTGCGGTGGTTAAAATCTAGTATTGCAGGCAAACTCTGCCCACTGCTGGGAGTTCGATCTTGACCGGCTCAAGGTGGACTCAGCCTTCCATCCTTCCGAGTCTGGTAAAATGAGGACTCAGATTGGGGGGGGGGGCAATAGGCTGACTCTGTAAACCGCTTAGAGAGGGCTGTAAAGCACTATGAAGTGGTATATAGGTTGTCCTCCTCCCCCCTCCTCCTCCTCCTCCTCCTCCCATTCTCCTTCTCCACTCCACAAACCCCACTCTTTTCCAGCACTGATGACGTTACCTAGTTGGGCAATGAAACGTCTGCAAGAAAACCACTTAGCTCAGAGAGCAACAAGGACCCCCCCCAGTCGTCGTTGTCCTCCTCCTCGTCCTCCTCCTGCTCCCATTATCCTTCTCCACTCCACAAACCCCTCTCCCCCTCCAGCACTGATGATGTTACCTAGTTGGGCAATGAAACGTCTGCAAGAAAACCACCCAGCTCAGAGCGCGCCAAGGCCCCCCTGCAGGTTCAACCCTGAGCCACGAAGATGCTCTTCTCTATAAATCCAAAGCCTCTTTCAGAGTCTGCTTTTACCCATTCCTCTCCTCGGAGGAGGCCCTTTCCAAGTTGTGTTGCAAAAGGATAACCAGATTGCAGCCGTGCAGGAGGCAGAGTCGCCCTTCGCAAAATTCAGTTGCATCGCCCAAAGCCGTTGCTTCATGAGCTCTGGCGAATAAAAGGATGCTCACGTAGAGAAATTAAAAACTGCCGGCGCTCCGTGCGCCGGTTTCGAGATTGCATTCTGACACCTTTTTGAAGCGAGTTCTCCCTCGTGGGGTGTTCTTGGCACCGCTTGGGTTGTTCCAATATTTCGTCGGCTTTTCTGTTCTGCTCTAGCTCCCTGTCTCCACTTGCTTTTGTTCTTCACTGCCTCTTTTCATCCTGGAGGGGTTTGTGCTGATAATGTTTGGGGAAGAGGTTCTGCTCGCTGGCGGATGTTGTGGGCCGGAGTCATAGAAAAGCAGGAGACCAATCGTTTAAATGAATACAGATTCGGGGAGTTTTGATGGCGTCTTATTGCTGGCGCCTTTAAGCAAGGGGTCCATGTGGCATTCTTGGCAACTGGGCAGAGACGCTTTGCGTAGCTGCCGTTTATTCTTATGTGATTGTCTGTCTGTCTGTCTGTCTGTCTGTCTGTCTGTCTGTCTGTCTATCTATCTATCTATCTATCTATCTATCTATCATCTATGCATGCATGCATGCATCCATCCATTATCCATCCTTCTGTCCCTCCCTCCGTCCATCGATCCGTCTGTCCCTCCATCAGTCCCTCCATCCATCCATGCATCCATTCTATCCATTCATTTGTCTGTCTATCATCTATCTACCAATCTATTATCCATCTATATGTCTATCACTACATTTCCATCCATTCGTCTGTCTCTCCCATTCATCCATCCATCCACCCCCCCACCCCCCCTCTCTCTGTCTCTCTTATATCAAGTAGTTTGTCTGTCTATCATCTATCTACCAATCTATTATCCATCTATATGTCTATCTCTACATTTCCATCCATTCGTCTGTCTCTCCCATTCATCCATCCATCCACCCCCCCACCCCCCCTCTCTCTGTCTCTCTTATATCAAGTAGTTTGTCTGTCTATCATCTATCTACCAATCTATTATCCATCTATATGTCTATCTCTACATTTCCATCCATTCATGTCTGTCTATCTCTTCCATCCATCCATCCATCCATCCATCCATCCATCCACCCACCCACCCTATCTATCTATCTATCTATCTATCTATCTATCTATCTATCTATCTATCTATCTATCTATCTATCTACCTACCTACCTATCTATCTATCCATCATCTATGCATGCATGCATGCATCCATTATTTATCTATCTGTCTCTGTCCGTCCGTCCATCCGTCCATCCACCCACCCACCCACCCACCTATCTGTCTGTGTGTCTATATCTATCTATCTATCTATCTATCTATCTATCTATCTATCTATCTATCTATCTATCATTTCTCCATCCATCCATCCATCCATCCATCCATCCATCCATCCATTGTCTATCTGTGTTCTGTTCTGCTCTGCCCTGCTGTATCCTATCCTATCCTATCCTATCCTATCCTTCATTCTTTTTATTCTGTCTTGTTCTGTCCTGTCCTATCCTATCCAATAGCCAGCTGTCCTCCAATAGTCTCCAGTAGGTGCCAAGTCCTCCATCACCAACCCTGGTTCCCTCTGCCCAGTTTTGCAAACTTCCTTTTGGGTACTGGGTGTGTTGAGTGGGCACCCGTTTCCCCCTGCTGCTCCTTTCATTGGATCTCTGACTCTGAGCTGCCTCTGCTCCTAAGCAGGGCGGAGGAGAGCTTGCCCCTTTGCAGCTCTGCCATCGGCAGCCTGTAATTATACAATTCTCCCTCGTTATCTTTCCTAATTGTTAGCCGCAGCGTTCCCTGGGAGGGTAGGAAGCAACAGCAGCTGGGAGGGGGGGACGTGGGAGCGGCAGGCACAGCAGCCCACCAGAGTGAAGGCTGAGTTTTCAGAGGAGGAGGGAGAAGGAAAAAGAAAGTTGGGAGGGAGGAACAGGAGGAGACGGAAGGGGGGGAAGAAGGAAGGAGAAGCTGGGAGGAGGAAAGAGGAGGAAGAAGGGAGGAAGGAGAAAGCAAAAGAGAAGAAGGAAGGAAAGAAGGAAGAATGATAGAGAAGGAGGAGGAAGGGAGAGGAGGAAGCAGAAGAGAAGGGGAGAAGGAAGCAGAAGGAGAAAGAAGGGAGGAAGGAGAAAGCAAAAGAGAAGAAGGAAGGAAAGAAGGAAGAATGATGGAGGAGGAAGGGAGAGGAGGAAGCAGAAGAGAAGGGGAGAAGGAAGCAGAAGGAGAAAGAAGGTAGGAAGGGGAAAGGAGAGGAAGGAAGAAAGAAAGGAAGGAGGAGGAGGAAGGAGAAGAAGGAGAAAAGAGGAAGAAGGCAGGGGAGGAAGCAGAAGAGACGGGGAGGAGGAAGAGGAAAGAGATGGAGAAAGAAGGAAGACAGAAGGAAGGAGAAGGAAGAGAGGAAGGAGAAAGAGAAAGAAGAGGAGGATGAGGAGAGGATGATGACAATGATCTCCCTAGGGAATTTCAGCCTGGAGGCCTCCTGGACACATCCAGAAGATGGGAAGAAGGAGGGCAAGGTGGGTTTCCGCCTTCCTGCAACCTCCCCCAGATGCTGACTTCCCAGAAGCCCCCCCCCCCAGCATCCTACCTCCCCCCCTTGCTGGCCCTCCCCACGGCCTGCCTGTTTTCCTCCTCTCTCCTGCTCCGATGACGTGGATGGAGTCCTCTTGGGCTGAAGAAGAAGGTCTGGGCCCGGTCTCTCCGGCATTGGCTTGTTTGTTTGCTTACCAAGGAGGGAAGAAGCTCATTAGCAGTGCGAGGAGCCCTGTGTTTGTGTGTGTGTGTGTGTGTGTGTGTGTGTGTGTGTGAAGGAGGGCTGGGGGAACCTCGCATCTGGGAATCAGGAGTTGGACAACTCTCTTGAGTGGCCGGCCAGCTGGCCCGGCAGAAATGGTTGAGGCTGGCGTCTTTCTTCCGATCCGATCCGCTCGCTCCTGGATCCGATCTCCTTCTTCCAGAGGGCTGGGACTGAGCAGTGTTGGAGTGTCTTCCCGGCTGCCAGAGTTTTGCCGCGGTTTTCATGAGGACTGCCAGCTTGGAAGGCGTTTGGGGAGATAAACAGTGTACGGTGCCCAGGCTGGTGAATCCAGCCGGCCTGGTCTCAGAGCCCGAGAGATCACGGAGAGGAACCAGGAGGGAGGGCTTCCAACAACAGCTGGCCGAGAATGGGTTTCCCAAAGGGAGCCGGGGGTGGGGGGGATTGTGAGTGGATCTTAAGAGAGAGGGAGAGAGAGAGAGAGAGAGGTTAGGTAGGTAGGTCGGTAGATATAGACAGATGGAGAGAGAGAGAGAGAAAGAAAGATAAATAGATAAAGAGATAGAGATAGATAGATAGATAGATAGATAGATAGATAGATAGATAGATAGATAGATAGATAAATAGAAAGATAGATAGATATAGAGAAAGAAAGATAGATAGAGAGATAGAAAGAAAGAAAGAGATATAGATAGAGAGATAGAGAGAGAGAGATAGAAAGATATAGATAGATAGATAGATAGATAGATAGATAGATAGATAGATAGATAGATAGATAGATAGATATAGAGAAAGATAGATATATATAGAGAGAAAGATATAGATAGATAGATAGATAGATAGATAGATAGATAGATAGATATATAGATAGAGAGAAATATGTAGATAGATAGATAGATAGATAGAGAGAAAGATAGATATAGAGAAAGAAAGAAAGAGAGAGAGAGAGAGAGAGAGAGAGAGAGAGAGAGAGAGAGAGAGAGAGAGAGAGAGAGATGTAGATATCTAGATATAGATCAGTGGTTCTCAACCTTTTTAATGCCGCGACCCCCAACTGGTCGTAAGTCGAGGACTACTCAACCGGTCATAAGTCGAGGACTACTCAACTGGTGCAGCACCGTTTGTAGAATGGGACTTTTGGCGGGCTCATCAGGGCAGAGGCAGCCTGGATAATTCCTATTGGCTTTTGAAAGCCAATAGAATTGGACTCTATTCAAGAGAGTCTATTCCATTGGCTTTCAAAAGCCAACAGAATAAAAGGGAGTAGCACAGCTAAGGAAAAAGGGGGGGAAATGGCGGACTGCGTTGTTTGGCGACCCCCGTGAAATGGTCGTTCGACCCCAAATGGGGTCCCGACTCACAGGTTGAGAACCACTGATATAGATAGATACAGTGCTTTTTTTCTAAAAAAAAAAAAAAAAAAGATGCTGGAACTCACACATGTCATACAACCCGCCTTGCCTACAAGATTCCATCCAAAAAAGATGCCGGAATTCCATTCTGGGTGTTCTATGAGAAAAAAAGCCCTGGATATAGATATAGATATAAATATGTAGATATATAGATATGTGGATATGTAGATATGTAGATATGTAGATATAGATATCATAAAATTGGGGTCTGGTCATGGAAGTGCCTCAACTTACAACTCTCCTGATTTACAATGGAAATTCTGACCTACAGCAGCGGGCTAAAATCAAGGAATACCTGTAGTCTGATAGAATTTAACCAATGCAAATACTAATAACTAGGTTAGCGTACGGTTCCTGAGCACAGCAAGAGTTTTAAGTATTTGCAACCCTTAATTAGCAAGCTTTTGGAAATCGCTTCCCTCTGAATTCGCAATTAGACAGCCAGAGGAAGCTGGTCGGGCAATTAGAACTAGTGGAAACTTCTGCTTTTGCTCTGGAGAAGTACCAGCGTGACGTCTTTGGAACCAACCTGTTTTTAATGCAAGGGCATTTCCCTGTAGCTTGATAATAAATGCACCACTTCCTTTGTTTTGGGCTCCCTAAACTTGTCCGTGTGTGCTTGGCCAGGCTCTTCCAAGCCTTCTGCAAAGGGAATCAAGCTGTTCTCCAAAGCGCCTGAAGGCAGGACAAGAAGCAACGGATGGAAACTCATCCAGGAGAGAAGCAACCAGGAACTAAGGAGAAACTTCCTGACCGTGAGAACAATTAACCAGTGGAACAACCTGCCTCCAGAAGTTGTGGGGCTCCATACTGGAGGTTTTTAAGAAGACACCGGACAGCCATTTTTTCTGAAATGGGATAGGGCAGTGGTTTTCAACCTGTGGGTGGGGACCCCATTTGGGGTCGAACGACCATTTCACGGGGGTCGCCAAACAATGCAGTCTGCCATTTTTTCCCCCTTTTCCTTAGCTGTGCTACTCCCTTTTATTCTATTGGCTTTTGAAAGCCAATAGAATAGACTCTCTTGAATAGAGTCTAATTCTATTGGCTTTCAAAAGCCAATAGGAATTGTCCAGGCTGTCTCTGCCCTGCTGAGCCCGCCAAAAGTCCCATTCTGCAAACGGTGCTGCACCAGTTGAGTAGTCCTCGACTTACGACCCGTTGAGTAGTCCTCGACTTACGACCAGTTGGGGGTCGCGGCATTAAAAAGGTTGAGAACCACTGGGATAGGGGGTTGGACTAGAAGACCTCCAAGGGTCCCTTCCAACTCTGTTATTCTATTTTATTCACAAAAATACGTGGAGAGTCAAAATTCTGGTGTCCTTTTTGAGTAGACAAAATGAACCCTAGGCTGCATTAACAGAGGGATAGAATCAAGATCACGTGAAGTATTAGTACCACTTTACAAGGCCTTGGTAAGGCCACACTTGGAATATTGCATCCAGTTTTGGTCACCATGATGTAAAAAAGATGTTGAGACTCTAGAAAGAGTGTAGAGAAGAGCAACAAAGAGGATCAGGGGATTGGAGGCTAAACTGTACAGAGAACGGTTGATGGAACTAGGTGTGTCTAGTCTAAGAAAGAGAAGAACAGTACAGAATAACAATTGGAAGGGACCCCTGGAGGACTTCTAGTCCAGCCCCCTGCTCAAGCAGGAGACCCTATGCCATTTCAGACAACTGGCTGTCCAGTTTCTTCTTAAAAGCCTCCAATGATGAAGCACCCACACTTTCTGAAAGCGAGCTCTTCCACTGGTTAACAAAATATATAGTGACATAGAATAATAAGATTGGAAGGGACCTTGGAGGTCTTCTAGTCCTCATGATAGCAGTCTTCCAATATTTGAGGGACTGTCCCAGAGAACAGGGGTCAACCTCTTCTCCAAAGCGCCTGAGGGCAGGAGAAGAAACAACGGATGGAAACTAAACAAAGAGAGAAGCAACCTGGAACTAAAGAGAAACTTCCTGACAGTGAGAACAATTAACCAGCGGAACAACCTGCCTCCAGAAGTTGTGAATGCCCCAACACTGGAAGTTTTTAAGAAGAGACTGGATAGCCATTTGTCTGAAATGGTACAGGGTTTCCTGCCTGAGCAGGGGGTTGGACTAGATGACCTCCCAAGGTCCCTTCCCACTGTTATTCTGGAAGTCCATTTTGTCCATGTGGAGCCGAGTGAGAAGGGAGGAAAAATGTATAAATCACAGCCGGGATGAAAATAAATTCAGAAGTTGCCTCTTACAGGTTTTTCTCCAATAATGCAGCAGTGAAAATGATCCGGAGAACATCAGTTTTCATTTCTTTCCTAAATTCATCTTCCTGCTCTTAATTGAGCAGAAAATCTCCACCCTCTGATATCTTAATAATATTGATCAGGGCCAATGATGACAGCATTGATCTCCTGGCTCCTCGGCCCAGCAGCCTTTGTAAAATATTTATTAATAATTCTGGTTTCTAAGGCCACCCATTTGCAAATTGCGTCGCCTCAGAGTCAAAATACAGGTAGTCCTCGACTTACGACTGTCGTTGAGCCTGACAATTACGGCTGCAAGTTGCGCTGGTCATATAACGGGACACCGTTTACCTCAGCTGTTTCACTGAATCACTGCAGTTGTTAAGTTAGTGACACCGTTGTTAAGTGAATCTGGCTTCCCCAGTTGATTCTGCTTGTCAGAAGGGCATAACAGGGGATCATGTGACACCCCTCCAGGACACGGCAACCGTCATAAGTACATGCCAGTTTCCAAGCATCCGAATTTTGATCATGTGACTGTGGGGATGCTGCGAGGGTCATAAGTGTGAAAAACAGTCATAAGTGACTTTTTTCAGTGCTGTTGTAACTTCAGACGGTCACTAAATGAACTGTTGTAAGCCAAGGACTACAGTACCTGTATTTGGAAGGAATGTTTTGCAACATGGGATATTTGAAAATGGGTGGACTTCAAATCCCAGAATTCCCCAGCTGGTCAGCAGAAACAGTGCTAAGATGTCCCTCAGATCTTTCTCTCTCTCTCTCTCTCTCTCTCACACACACACACACACACACACACACACACACACACACACTCATTCTCTCTCACACACACTCACTCTCTCACACACACACTCACACACATTCATTCTCTCTCACACACACACACACTCACACACACAAACACACTCACACACATACTCTCTCTCACACATACACTCTCACTCTCTCACACACATACACTCTCCCCCCCCTCTCTCTCACATACACACTGTCTCTCTCTCACACACACACTGTCTCTCTCACACACACTCATTCTCTCTCTCACACACACTCATTCTCTCTCACACACACACTTTCTCACACACTCACACATTCTCTCACACACACACACTTTCTCTCATACACACACATTGTCTCTCTCATACACCTCCCCCCCTCTCTCTCACACACACACTCTCTCACACACACACACACTCTCATACACACTCTCTCCCTTTCTCTCTCTCTCTCTCACACACACACACACACACTCTCTCTCTCTCTCTCTCTCTCAGACACACACACACACACTCTCACATACTCTCTCTCTCTCTCTCACACACACACTCTCACACACACATCACATTTTCTGCCTGGAGTTCCCACCGCTTGGCCTACTATACCTGTGGAAGGAAATTACTGGAGAGAAATCTTGTCTAGTGTGCAACTTCCGACCGGGGCATGAATCAAAACGCGGGAGTTGTTATCATGCAAAAAAGGCCCACTTCTCTCCATTTTCCCTGCCCCTGGCCAATTTCTTTTATTGTATTTCAGAATGCATTATTGGAGAGAGAGGTCTGTGCAAAAGAAATTAGGAGAATATGAGCAGACTCAGGAAAATAGCCAACAGGGTGCAATCCGTTATGCTTTTGGGGGGGGGGGGGGAAGGATGACGAATAGACATAAAGATACTTTACAGGACAGCTTGAAGGTGAAAGTACATAGGACTTACAACACTTTATTTAGTGACCGTTCAAAGTTACAACAGTGCTGAAAAAAGGAACTTATGACTGCTTTTCATGCTTACGACCGACCGTTTGCAGCATTCCCTGTAGTCACGTGATCAAAATTGAGAAACTTAGCAATTGACTCACATTTACGACGGTCGCAGCGTCCCCAGGGTCACGTGATCCCCTTTTGCGACCTTCTGACAAGCAAAGTCAACGGGGGAAGCCAGATTCACATAACAACCTCAGCAATTTTAAGACGAGTGGACTTCAACTCCCAGAATACCCCAGCCTCCATATTTAAGTTTCCTACTCTGCCACCCATTGAGTGCCAAATCCATTGACCATTTTATTTTATTTTATTATTTTATTTACTTTATTATTTTTTATTTTATTATTTATTTATTTTATTTTATTATTTTATTATTTTATTTTTAATTATTTTATTTTATTATTTTTATATCTTATTTTATATTTTATTTTATTTATTTTATTTTATATTTTTATTTTATTATTTCATTTCATTTCATTTTATTATTTTATTATTTTATTTTATTATTTTATTTATTATTTTATTTTATTTTTAATTATTTTATTTTATCATTTTTATATCTTATTTTATATTTTATTTTATTTATTTTATTTTATATTTTTATTTTATTATTTCATTTCATTTTATTATTTTATTATTTTATTTTTTATTTTATTTTATTTATTATTTTATTTTATTTTTAATTATTTTATTTTATTATTTTTATATCTTATTTTATATTTTATTTTATTTATTTTATTTTATATTTTTATTTTATTATTTCATTTCATTTCATTTTATTATTTTATTATTTTATTTTTTATTTTATTTATTATTTTATTTTATTTTTAATTATTTTGTTTTATTATTTTTATATCTTATTTTATATTTTATTTTATTTATTTCATTTTATATTTTTATTTTATTATTTCATTTCATTTTATTATTTTATTATTTTATTTTATTTATTTTATTTTATTATTATTTTATTTTATTATTTTATTTCATTTCATTTCATTATTTCATTTTATTTTATTATTTTATTTTATTTTATTATTATTATTTTATATTTTATTTTATTTTATTTTTCAGGCTCCGCGCCACGAGGTTAGCAAAGCGATATAACAAAAGGAAAAAGGAAGGAGAACCATGCACTCCATTAAGCTACTGAGAAGCGGGAGGGGAAAAAAAAAAATACTGGCTCTGGAAAGTTGATGGTTGCCAATTTTCTGCCAGCGTGCAGAGTATTTGTTTTAATTCAGGGAAAACAAGAGGGAGGGAAACCAAGGAAACGGAGATGGGGAGGAATGGGAGAATCAGTGGAGAAAAAGAAAGGAAAAGTTGGTGGTGAAAAAAATAACCCCAAACAGCAGGAAAGGTTTTAAGAAGAGATTGGACAGCCATTTGTCTCTCCTGCTCGAGCGAGGGGTCAGTCTAGGAGACCTCTGAGGTTCCTTCCAACTCTTATTATTCTATGTTCTATGAAGGCAAACCTTTCCCAAGCCACAGGCTACATTAGATTAGCTTTCATCTCAGTTAGTCTATTCCTTCATCCGTTTCTTTCATTTTGCTAAGCTTCTCGCGGATCTAATCAGGTCTGACATATCCAAATACGGTAGACGGATTAAAACGGATAACACAAGAGTAGGACAACGTAATTCCCCAACGCGGAGGAACAAGGGTGACCCATATCTACGATTCCTTCCCTAGAGAGTTTCCAGTCGGTTGGACTGCGTGCGTTTGGGCTAAGTCTCCGGAGCTAGTTTCTGATTAAATGGATTGCACGGACCCAGGAAATAAATTAATTTGGAAGCTGGATTAGACTCTCTGCACAACCACAGAGAGGCTGGTTTAGCAGATTAGGGGACAGCCGGACATCCTGTTTAACCTTAATGTGGATTACATCTTGGGGCAGGGGATGTTAATTGAACTCAGCAGTGGTGGGCTTGCTCACCTGGACGTACAACTGAGTCTGTTGCATTTTCACGGAAAAGTAGGAGAAGCTATTGCAGTGATGGCGAACCTTTTAGAGACCGAGTGCCCAAACTGCAACCCAAAACCCACTTTTGCATCATTGAGTGCCGGGTGGGCGTGGCCCATTGGGTGGGCGTGGCCCATTGAGTGGGCATGGCCCATTGGGTGGGCATGGCCCATTGGGTGAGCGTGGCTGCGGTGGTCACGGCAGACTGGGTGGGACTAAAAAGTTTAATCAATCAATTCCAACTATGCAAGATCTTTTTTTTTCCCTGCGAGAAGTTGAAATTGACTGATTAACCCCCCCTTTTTTTTGCACACGGCGGCGGAGGCCTAAAGCGAAAAAGTTTTATAAAACCCAGCTGAAGGCCTAGGACTGGGGCGATGGCGCGCGTGCCCACAGAGAAGGCTCTGAGTGCCGCCTCTGGCACCCGTGCCGTAGGTTCGCCACCACTGAGCTACTGTATACAAACAAAGACATTTGACTCCTTTCTGGAATTGATGATGTTACCTAGTTGGGTGATGAAATGTCTGCAAGAAAATAATGAAGCTCAGAGAGCACTAAGGACCACCACCACCTCCTCCTCCTCCTCCTCCTCCTCCTCCTCCTCCTCCTTTCCCCAAACCCCACTCCATTTTAGCACTGATGATGTTACCTAGTTGGGTGATGAAATGTCTGCAAGAAAATAATGAAGGTCAGAGAGCACCAAGGACCACCACAACCACCACCACCACCTCCTCCTCCTCCTCCTCCTCCTCTTCCTCCTCCTTTCCCCAAACCCCACTCCATTTTAGCACTGATGATGTTACCTAGTTGGGTCATGAAATGTCTGCAAAAAAATAATGAAGGTCAGAGAGCACCAAGGACCACCACAACCTCCTCCTCCTCCTCCTCCTTCTTTCCCCAAACCCCACTCCATTTTAGCACTGATGACGTTTCCTAGTTGGGTCATGAAATGTCTTGCAAGAAAACAGCCAAGGCCGGAGAGCACCAAAGGCACCTTAAAATAACATCTTTCTAGATTGTTTCATCCTTGCATTGCATGTAGTTTCTACCTTGGAGAACTACCAATTCTCCTCTTAACTCTTGTCTTACCTCTATCCCCCAAGAATGCATTTATTTGTATGTTTGCAAGCCACCCAGAGTCGCCTCTAAGCCAGACCGGGGGGGGGGGGGAGGGAGGAGAAAGCAAGGCTAATAAATAAATAAATGTTAGTAGCATCTTCATTGAGACGGCTTTTGAGGCGTCCTTTCGGCGCGCGAAGAGCTGATGGATCTTCGTCAAGGCAGAGGAAGAATTGTTCCCATTACCGAGTGTAATTAAAAGGATAAAAGCGAAATGGGCTGTAATTAGAAGGAAGTTTAATTGATGTATGAATCTTTTAAACAGCCCTGTGCATTGATTCCTCGTCTGGTCATGCTTTGTCCTGTTGGCTTCCCCAAAGTAGAAGTACGTTCGTACAAGATGCTACGGTGGCTCCCAGGTTTATTTTAAATGCACACATTCCTTTGAACCAGCTGCAAACTTTGTCAGTGCTTTTCGCTGGAAACAGAGTTCCATTAAAGTCAGTGGGCCCATTGCGGTGGAATTCAGGATCCTGGTGATTGGCTCACCCAGCTGGCTTTCTTGCCTAAGGTGGGACTAGAACTCGCAGCCTCCTAGTGATTGGCCCAAAGTCACCCAGCGGGCTTTCATACGTAAGGAAAGACTAGAAATTATACTTCTGGGAATGCAAAGATAAAATTGTGTTTGCCTTTTCTGCTGCCATGTCACCTGACTGGCTAATATTATCACGGTCACTTTATTATATCACTTATGAAGGTCGCAAACAGTATAACAGAATTGATAAAAATGGAGGGTGAAGCACCAGTACACGCACGCAAGAAGGTTAGATAGATAAGATAGACAGAATAGATTAGTGGTTCTCCACCTGTGGGTCGGGACCCCATTTGGGGTCGAACGACCATTTCACGGGGTCTGCCATTTTTTTTCCCCCTTTTCCTTAGCTGTGCTACTCCCTTTTATTCTATTGGCTTTTGAAAGCCAATAGAATTAGACTCTCTTGAATAGAGTCTAATTCTATTGGCTTTCAAAAGCCAATCGGAATTGTCCAGGCTGTCTCTGCCCTGCTGAGCCCGCCAAAAGTCCCATTCTGCAAACGGTGCTGCAAGTTGTCTGCAGCGAAGGCGAGCTGTCTGGAAGTTTCCACCCCTCCCTGCTGAGCAACTACTAAAAATGCAAGTAAAAGAGGGCCAAGGGTGGGAGGTGGAAGGCCGGCAGGCGCAGGGAGGGTTGCTGGCGCGCGTGGTGCCCGGCGGGTGCCTTACCTCCCTTGGGCTGGGCCAGCTGGGGGCCCAGCTGGTGGTCGCCCTGCGCCGTCTCTGCCCCTTGCCAGCTATGCCTCGGCCGGCACAGGGGGTGGCACCACGCATGCGCGGCGCTCCCGGGCAGGGAAAGTCCTCGACTTAGGACCGGTTGGGTAGTCCTCGACTTACGACCAGTTGGGTAGTCCTCGACTTACGACCGGTTGGGTGTCGCGGCATTAAAAATGTTGAGAACCACTGGAATAGATAGAATTCTTTATTATTGATACCTATAGCCTAACAGCCAAATGATAAAAATTATATTGTGAATAAAATTATGCAATGCCACGATTTCTAGATCGTTCAATACATGCGCCAAAGTACATCGGAAAAAGAAAATAGCCAAAATGTTTTATTTTTTTAATTGCATTCTGCGGGGGGGGGGGGGGGGTTGAACCAAAGATATACAGGAAAAACATGGAGAAATTGATTAAAACAGCCAAATGTCAAAATTCAGAGACGATTCCTGAGGTCCTGCCATTTGCTTCTAAGCTGCCTCAAGAATGCTGCTCATGTTTTGCCATCTGTTCCCCTAATAATGCGAGCAAAATTGAGCGCCTTTAAAAATTGCACTGCAAGGAGACCTACAGCGCTTGGAAATTGTGTTAGATCCCTTCTGAGCAAGTTAGGACTGACTGAGTGAGCTAAACTATTGAGTAGAATAGAGCTGGAAGGGACCCTGGAGGTCTTCTAGTCCAGCCCCCTGCTCAAGCAGGAGAACCTATACCGTGTCAGGCAGGTGATTGTCTAGTCTCTCCTTAAAAATCTTCAGTGATGGAGCACCCACGATTTCTGGAGGCAAAGCTATTCCACTGGTTGGTTGTCCTCCCTGTCAGGAAGTTTCTCCTTAATTCCAGGTTGCTTCTCTCTTTGGTCAGTTTCCAACCATTGCTTCTCGTCCTTCCCTCTGGTGCTTTGGAGAACAACGTGACCCCCTCTTCTTTGTGGCAGCCCCTCAGATACTGGAACACCACTATCACGTCTCCCCTATTTCTTCTTTTCTTTAGACTAGCCAAACCCAAGTCCTGCAGCCGTTCTTCGTATGTTTTAGCCTCCAGGCTTTTCACCATCTTAGTTGCTCTTCCATTCAAAGGTAGTGGGAGAAGAAGTGGTAGAGGAGAAAAAGCGGAAGGAGAAGGAGAAGAAGAAGAAGAAGGAGGAGGAGGAGGAGGAGGAAGGAAGAAGAAGGAAGGAGAAGAAAGGAGGAGGAGGAGGAGGAAGAAGAGGAATAAGGAGGAGGAGGAGGAGGAAGAAGAAGAAAAGGAAGAAGAAGGAAGCAGAAGCAGAAGAAGAAAGAAGCAAGAAAAAGAAGGAGAAGAAGGAGGAGGAAGAGGAAGGAGAAGGAGGAAGAAGAAGAAGGAAGCAGAAGAAGCAGAAGAAGAAGAAAGAAGCAAGAAAAAGAAGGAAGGAGAAGAAGGAGGAGGAGGAAGAAGAAGGAAGCAGAAGAAGACAGAAGCAGAAGCAGGAGAAGGAGGAGGAGAAGGAGGAGGAGGAGAAGAAGAAGAAGAAGAAGAAGAAGAAGAAGAAGAAGAAGAAGAAGAAGAAGAAGAAGAAGAAGAAGAAGAAGAAGAAGAAGAAGAAGAAGAAGAAGAAGAAGAAGACATGTCCAATTCTGGCCGATTCTTTGAGCCCAATCTCTCCACATCTTCCATTTTTGCACAACTTCTTCGAGTTGTCCCATTCTCTGGCTCGTGTCAGCTTTGATGGTGTCTGGCCACCGTGTTCTTTGGTGGCCTGGTCAGCTAATTCTTCCCAACCTCAGTTGCTTTCTTCAGTGGATTCCCCTGCATGACGTGGTCAAAGTAAGCGAGACGCAGTTTGGTGATTTTGCCTTCCCGTCGTTTCAGCAGATGACTTGTCCCCAATTTGAGACCCGAAAGAGGGAGGTCAGGAGGTGGGTTCCCATTTGAAGGCCACAGGGACTCCCTGGCTTGTAGGCTCTATTGAATGAATCCTCTGGAAGTCCATTAAAGTACGTGATTTATTTATTTATTTATTTAAAAAGTGTTGATGAATGGATCAATTAATCAATTACCATCTTTAATGAACTGAAACAGCTTTAATTACTTGACAGGCTTAATTGAAAGGGATGGATTGTTTTCTTAGTCCTGATTGTCTGAAAGGAATGCAAAATGTAGGTAGGTGGCCTCTGGGGGCAGAGGCCCATAAAAGACTCCGGTGATGGGTTTTGTAGTCATTCTTCCTTCTTGGTAGCCCTTCTTCCTTCAAGAACTTTAAAGCCAGCAAGATAGAGCCATTGGTCAAGTGGTTAAAACACCAGGCTGGAAAACAACAAGCTGTGAGTTCTAGTTTTGTCGTAGGCGTGAAAACCAGCTGGGGTAACTTTGGGCCAATCACCAGGAGACCATAAGACACTCCTGGGGTGCCTTTGAACCAATCACCAGGAGATCGTGAGTTCTAGTCCCGCCTTAAGCATGAAAGTTGGCTGGGGTGCCTTTGGACCAATCACTAAGAGATCGTGAGTTCTAGTCCCGCCTTAAGAATGAAAGTCGGCTGGGGTGCCTTTGGGCCAATCACCAGGAGATGGTGAGTTCTAGGCCCGCCTTAAGCATGAAAACAAACTAGGGTGACTTTGGACTAATCACCAGGAGATCATGAGTTCTAGTCCCGCCTTAAGCGTGAAAGTTGGCTGGGGTGCCTTTGGGCCAATCACCAGGAGATCATGAATTCTAGTCCCGCCTTAAGCATGAAAGTTGGCTGGGGTGCCTTTGGGCCAATCACCAGGAGATCGTGAATTCTAGTCCCGCCTTAAGCATGAAAGTTGGCTGGGGTGCCTTTGGGCCAATCACCAGGAGATCGTGAGTTCTAATCCCGCCTTAAGCATGAAAGTTGGCTGGGGTGCCTTTGGACCAATCACCAGGAGATCGTGAGTTCTAGTCCTGCCTTAAGCATGAAAGTTGTTTGGGGTGCTTTTGGGCCAATCACCAGGAGATCATGAGTTCTAGTCCCGCCTTAAGCATGAAAGTTGACTGGGGTGCCTTTGGGCCAATCACCAGGAGATCGTGAGTTCCAGTCCCGCCTTAAGCATGAAAACAAACTAGGGTGCCTTTGGACCAATCACCAGGAGACGGTGAGTTCTAGTCTGTGTTACCGCATAGCCTCATTATCCTGAAATTTTATCTGCCCATCACATTCCAAGTCCCTTCGGTCCTGTGATTTTTTATTTTTTTTTAACTTCGCTTGCTTGAACTCCCAGAGACTGGCAGATCGGCCGACACAAAAACAGTGCCCACAATGTCTAGTGGCAAGCCGTTCCACTGGCGAATTGTTCTCCCCGTCAGGAAATGCCTCCTTAGTTCCAGGCTGGTCTTCCACCCGTTAACGTCTTGTCCTGTCGGGCAAATTGGGCAACTAGACCTGGGTTCCTGGTTTGAATTTCCCCCACCCCAAATAAATGACTTCCCTAACCAGAAGGGCATGCCAACAGATCCCATTTTGAGACAGGAGGATGCAGAACTAAAGAAAGGCTGGCCCTGCTCAGCCCTTCACACCTACCCAGCCCTAATTCACCGCAGGCTAATTGCAGCCACAGACCCAGTTCCACCACGTCTCTTTTCCATCATAGCCCAGGGAGACTGGAAGCCATAACAGGGACCGAAAAGGTTGGAACGGCTACAAGAAGCCAAGGGGACACAGGTTGGCCTGGGTTGACCAATAAATGCATAATAATTAGCCCGGGCCAATGTTAATGAATTATTAACTGCCCTGAATAATTGAAGGCTTTTGTTTCGCTTCGTTTTCTTGCCCTGACCCAATGGCCGATTCCATGACGGACAGCCGTCGATGGAGGGGCTGGAGAAGAATTGGCTTTTTTTTTTTTTAACCTCTTGCCAGTTTCCACGCAGAGAGGCAGGGGAAGAAATCACGCAGACCTAATTCTAACAAGCAGCTGTAGAACAGATATCAATTTCCCCCAGAAATCGTGGGTGCTCCGTCACTGGAGATTTTCAAGAAGAGACTAGACAATCACCTGTCTGAGATAGTGTAGGTTCTCCTGCTTGAGCAGGGGGCTGGACTAGAAGACCTCCAGGGTCCCTTCTATTCTATTCTATTCTATTCTATTCTATTCTATCCTAGTCTAGTCTAGTCTAGTCTAGTCTAGTCTAGTCCATATATTCTATTCTATTCTATTCTATTCTATTCTATTCTATTCTATTCTATTCTATTCTACTCTACTCTACTCTACTCTACTCTACTCTACTCTAGTCTAGTCTAGTCTATTCCATATAGTCTAGTCTAGTCTAGTCTAGTCTAGTCCAGTCCAGTCCAGTCTATTCCATATATTCTATTCTGTTCTGTTCTAGTCTATTCTATTCTATTCTATTCTATTCTATTCTATTCTATTCTATTCTATTCTATTCTATTCTATTCTATTCTATTCTACTCTACTCTACTCTACTCTACTCTACTCTAGTCTAGTCTAGTCTATTTCATATAGTCTAGTCTAGTCTAGTCTAGTCTAGTCTAGTCCAGTCCAGTCTATTCCATATATTCTATTCTGTTCTGTTCTAGTCTAGTCTAGTCTAGTCTAGTCTATTCCATATTTTCTATTCTATTCTATTCTATTCTATTCTATTCTATTCTATTCTATTCTATTCTATTCTAGTCCAGTCCAGTCCAGTCCAGTCCAGTCCAGTCCAGTCCAGTCTAGTCTAGTCCATATATTCTATTCTGTTCTGTTCTATTCTATGAGAGAAGCAACCTACAACTAAGGAGAAATTTCCTGACAGTGGGAACAATTAATCAGTGGAACTGCTTGCCTCCAGAAGTTGTGGGTGCTTCAACACTGGAGGGTTGTAAGAGACTGGACAGCCATTAATCTGAATTTATATAGGATCTTCTGCTTCAGCAGCGGGTTGGACTAGAAGACCCCTCAAGGTCCCTTCCAACTCTATTATTCTGCTAGTTATTCTGCTTTGGGGCATAAGGGGGCAAGGGTAGCAACTGGCTGCAATGTCTTAAAGCAGCCGTGTCTTTTCCTGGAGTTGTAGACATGGCTGTTTTAAGAGGTTTCAGGAAGATAGTCGAGTTGGGCTTTAAAGAAGCAGGATGGGGAATGATAGCTTTGAACTTGCAGGTGTCTCATGACCCAACTAGGTTACATCAACAGAGGCTGAACTGAAACTCATGCAGTCTCTGGAGGGCTGGAGGTTACCAATTTCTGATATGGTCAATCAAGGATCACCGTCGGAAGTAGCAAAAGTTCTAATTACAACGTCAAGAGAGAGTTAGTCCTGGTAGTACAGACACAACCAATTATATCTGATCTTAATTGCTAGATACCAGACATCAAGTGTCAGATGCAATTATAAATGCTCTATAAATGCCCCCCCCTCACTTTGGTAGCAATTCCTCCTTCAGCAAGATTGGTGCTATCTATTCGGAAAACCAGGAGGCAAACTGTGTTCGGATTTATTACTGGAACATTTTAAGTTGATTCTGAGCATTAATGGAACGGGCTGTGGCATTTGGGGCAAAGGTTTGTCCTCTGAGCTTGCTGCTTGACTCCCGGACGTTTCGTTACCCAACTAGGTAACATCTGTGGCATAGTGGTTAGAATGCAGCATGCAGGCTAATTCTGCCCACTGCCAGCAGTTCGATCCTAACCGGCTCAAGGTTGACTCAGCCTTCCAGCCTTCCGAGGTCAGTAAAATGGGGACCCAGATTGTTGGGGGGTTGCAATAGGCTGACTCTGTAAACTGCTTAGAGAGGGCTGTAAAACATGTATAAGTCTACATGCTAAGGAAGGAAAGAAGGAAGGAAGGAAGGAAGGAAGCAGGGAAGGAAGGAAGGAAGGAAGGAAGGAAGGAAGGAAGGAAGGAAGGAAGGAAGGAAGGAAGAGGGAGGGAGGGAGGCAGGGAAGGAAGGAAGGAAGGGCTGTGGTGGCGCGGTAGTTAGAATGCAGTGCTGCAGGCAAACTCTGCCCACCACCAGCAGTTCGATCTTGACCGGCTGAAGGTTGACTCAGCCTTCCATCCTTCCGAGGTCGGTAAAATGAGGACCCAGATTGTTGGGGGGGGGCAACAGGCTGACTCTGTAAACCATTTAGACTTATAACCACAGTTGTGGCCAGAATTTCCATTGCTAAGCAAAGTGGCTGTTCATCATAATTAACTTTCATCATAACCAACATTGTAACCAATATCATAAACAACATGATAACCAACTTCATAACCGTCATCATAACTAGCATCATAACCAACTGTCATCATAACCAAAATTATTAACTTCATAACCAATATCATAACCACAATTCTAACCGACTTCGTAACCAACATCATAACCAACTGTCATCATAACCAACATCATAACCAACATCATAACTAACTGTCATCATAACCAACATCATAACCAACATCATAACCAACTTCATAACCAACATCATAACCAACTTCATAACCATCATAACTAACATCATAACCAACTGTCATCATAACCAAAATTATTAACTTCATAACCAATATCATAGCCACAATTGTAACTGACTTCGTAACCAACATCATAACCAACTGTCATCATAACCAACATCATAACCAACATCATAACCAACTTCATAACCAACATCATAACCAACTTCATAACCATCATAACTAACATCATAACCAACTGTCATCATAACCAAAATTATTAACTTCATAACCAATATATAGCCACAATTGTAACTGACTTCGTAACCAACATCATAACCAACTGTCATCATAACCAACATCATAACCAACATCATAACCAACATCATAACCAACTTCATAACCATCATAACTAACATCATAACCAACTGTCATCATAACCAAAATTATTTATTTCATAACCAATATCATAGCCACAATTGTAACTGACTTCGTAACCAACATCATAACCAACTGTCATCATAACCAACATCGTAACCAACATCATAACCAACATCATAACCAACTGTCATCATAACCAACATCATAAGCAACATCATAACCAACTTCATAAGCAACCCCAGGATGGGACAACCGTCGTATATACATACGCCAGTTCCCAAGCACCGGAACTCTGATCACCTGACTATGGGGAAGCTGCGACGGCCGTAAGTGTGAGGACCGATTTTAAGTCCCTTTTTTCAGCGGCAATCTAACGGTCATTAAACGGGACGGTTGCAAAGCCTGTGCTTGCACAATCAACGCAACTAACGCAGAGAGGTGGGCGTTCGCCAAGATTTCTTCTGCCTCTCCTCAGTTTTTTTCTTCTTCTTTTTTAATGCAAATATCACCACGCCGATATAAACTTTACATGGCGATGCGCTGATGAATTGTGACAGCCCCTTAAATTGGATTACCCGGCTTTACAGAGGTGCCATCCAGAAGGATATTATTCCGTCTGCGTCTTCGGGAGCGCAAAGTAAGGTCTGGATGGCTGAGCTTCGCAACGAGAAAGAGGACATGTCTGTGGAGATTCTTTGTCCTCCAGTCACATTTGTCCCAAAGGTGTTTTTCCGTGAGGCAATTGGATGTTCTTGTTTTTCTTTGAAGACGTTTCGCTTCTCATCCGAGAAGCTTCTTCAGGTTCTGACTGAATGGTGGGGAAATGGAAGGATTTATACTCCTTGCAGACAGCTGGTCATTTGCCTTCTTTCAGAGCAGGGCTAGGCAACCTTGGCTTTTTTTTGACTCGCGGACTTCAACTCCCAGGATTCCTGAGCCAGCCTGGCTCAGCTTGGAAACCTCTCCCTTTCCCCTCAGCGTGGCTGGCTCAGGAATTCTGGGAGTTGAAGTCCACGAGTCCAAAAAGAGCCAAGGTGGCCTAGCCTTGCTCTAAAAGAAGGCAAATGACCAGCTGTCTGTCATCGTCCTCCTTCTCCACCTCCTCCCTGCAAACCCCATCCTTTCTAGCACTGATGATGTTGCCTAGTTGGGTCATGAAACGTCTGCAAGAAAACATCCAAGCTCAGAGAATACCAAGGACCTCACAGTCCTCCTCCTCCTCCTCCTCCTCCTCCTCCTCCTCCTCCTCTCTACAAACCCCTCTCCCTTCTAGCACTGATGATGTTACTTAGTTGGGTCATGAAAGGTCTGCAAGGAAATTTCCAAGCTCAGAGAATACCAAGGACCCAACAGTCGTCGTTGTCCTCCTCCTCCTCCTCCTCCTCCTCCTCCTCCTCCTTTCTACAAACCCCTCTCCCTTCTAGCACTGATGATATTACTTAGTTGGGTCATGAAACGTCTGCAAGGAAACCACAAAGCTCAGAGAGCACCCAGGACCAAGGAGAGAAGCAACCTAGAACTAAGGAGAAATTTCCTAACGGTGAGGACAATTAACCAGTGGAACCGCTTGCCTCCAGAAGCGGTGAATGCTCCAACACCGGAAGTTTTTAAGAAGAGATCGGACAACCATTTGTCTGAAAGGGAGGGAGGGAGGGAGGGAGGGAGGGAGGAAGGAAGGAAGGAAGGAAGGGCCACGATGGTGCAGTGGTTAGAATGCAGTATTGCAAGCTGACTCTGCCCACTGCCTGGAGTTCGATGTTCATCGGCTCAAGGTTGATTCAGCCTTCAGTCCTTCCACGGTCAATACAATGAGGACCCAGATTGTTGGGGGGAGGGAACATGCTGTAAACCGCTTAGAGAGGCCATGCAAAGCTGTGTGAAGCAGTCTATAAGTCTTATCGCTATTTTTGCAAACTTCCCAAGTTCCACCCCTTCTCCTGTTGATATTTCCATCCATCCACCCGTTTTTCTGTCATTTTTAGACGGCGGGTGCGAATATAGCAGTGACGACTGGAGGAATGGACAGGAGAGGTGAAAAATGAACTTGGAAAGGGGCAGGGAAGATTAAAGAAAAATTAGCAAAGACGCCGAGGGGACAGAATGGAACAAATGCCGCGATGCGTGTTTCGCATCAACCTTCAGTCTTGAACCTTTTAAAGTGTCAGCCGGTGTGACAGTCAGCCTTTAAAGCTTTATAATAATAATAAAAATAAAAAAAAATAAAAGACGAGAAAAATGATTTAAAGGGAATTAAATCTTCCTACCCGTTTGCGGGCAGGAAGACTCCGAGCCGGGAAACCATGGAGACTGGAGTGTGGAAAACCCAGATATAGACATAAACGCCCTGTTTTTATAAAGATTTTTTTGAAAAAAGGGAACGAGAAACAAGACAGAAATGCACTTAGCGAGTGCATCAATGCCTTCGGGGGCTTACAGCAATATAACATGTGTAATATGTGTTGTGTATTTAATGGGGGTGGCCAGCAGGAGGGATCTGATTACAATTAAATAGAGTTATCCCTGATTGATACTTTTGATTATCAGATTGGTATTTGTAGATACGTAGGTACGAGAAGCTCTTTCATTCCTTTGGGGTGTGTTTGTGTGTGTGTGTGTGTGTGTGTGTTTGGTTCTACTGAATTAATACAGGGAGTCCTCATCGTACGACCGCAACTGAACCCAACATTTTCCGTTGCTAAGTGAGACATTTGTTTTGCTCTGTTTTACGAGTTTTCCCGCCACCGTCGTTAAGCGAGTCCCTGCAAGCGTTAAATTAGTCACACGGTCGTTAAGTGAATCCGGCTTCCCCTGGTCAGAAGTTTGCAAAAGGAGATCACGTGACCCCAGGGGCACGGCGACCGTCATAAATACAAGTCAATGGCTAAGTGTCTTCATTTTGATCGCGTGAGCATGAGAATACTGCGATAGTCATAAGGGTGAAAAAACGGTCTGAAGTCCCTTTTTCAGGGCTGTTGTAATTTTGAACGGTCACTAAACAAATTGTTGTAAGTTGAGAACTACCTGTAATACCGTATTTCTCCGAATATAAGACCCAATTGGAAAATAAGCCCTAATAAGCATGATTTTTCAGGATGCTTGTAAAATAAGCCCCAGTTAAGATAGTCAGCCAGACGGACCCATTTAGTACCGTATTTCCCTAAATATAAGGCCCAACTGGAATATAAGCCCTAATAAGCATGATTTTTCAGGATGCTCTGTAATATAAGCCCCACCCCCAAAATAAGCCCCAGTTAAGATGTCAGCCAGACGGACCTATTTAGTACATCTGTTGCAACCCACGACGGATATATGAAATTATAAAATAAGAATATCAATACATAACTAAATATAAATAAATAACAATATTGACATTATTGATTTGAATCAATGTAGACCAGTGGTTCTCAACCTGTGGGTCGGGACCCCATTTGGGGTCAAACGACCATTTCACGGGGGTCGCCAAACAACGCAGTCCGCCATTTTTTCCCCCTTTTCCTTAGCTGTGCTACTTCCTTTTATTCTATTGGCTTTTGAAAGCCAATAGAATAGACTCTCTTGAATAGAGTCTAATTCTATTGGCTTTCCAAAGCCAATAGGAATTGTCCAGGCTGTCTCTACCCTGCTGAGCCCGCCAAAAGTCCCATTCTGCAAACGGTGCTGCACCAGTTGAGTAGTCCTCGACTTACGACCGGTTGAGTAGTCCTCGACTTACGACCGGTTGGGGGTCATGGCATTAAAAAGGTTGAGAACCACTGATGTAGACGGTTGTACATTAGAAATAAGACATCCCTTGAAAATCAGCCCCAGTCTTTTGGAACAAATATTAATATAAGACCCAGTCTTATTTTTGGGGAAATACGGTACCGTATTTTTTTTTTTTAAAAGAAATGTATTTGAATCAAATGGTACTTGAAAACAGTAGGTGGATGCCCCAAAGCTGTCTGACAGTTCAAGATTGTTTTCTCCTGAATAAATTGGGAATTAAAAAGCTTGCTGGCTATCAAGAGACTATGGTTAAGGCAGTCCCTGCATTGATGCAATTAACGCGACAGGCGATCCTCAACATACGACTGCCAGAGGGAACAGCGTTTCTGTTGCTAAGCAAGGCGGTTGTTAAATCAGTTGGGTCTGATTTTACGGTGTTTTTCACCGTGGCCATTTAAGCGTGTCACTGTGCTTATTAAGAGGATCATGTGGTCATTAACTTGAATCCAGCTTTCTCCTTTGAGTTTATTTGCCGGGAGCCAGCTGGAAAGGTCACAAAGAGTGGTCACGTGACTCTGGGATGCTGCAACAGGCATAAGTACATGCCAGTTGCCAAGCATCTGAATTTTGATCACCTGACATGTCGTAACGGTTGTATATGTGAGGACCGGTCGTAAGTCACATTTTTTTCCAGTCCCGTTGTAACCTCCAAATGGTTTCTAAAGGAATGATTGTAAGTTGAGGACTACCTGCCCTGCTTTTTGGGGAATAATTCTTTTTCGGGGTTGGCCAAAAGTAGAATTTGGGGAAATATTTTACTCCGGCTAGAACAGTAGTTCTCAAGCTTTTTAATGCCGCGACCCCCAACCAGTCGTAAGTCGAGGACTACCCAACCGGTCGTAAGTCGAGGACTACCCAACTGGTCGTAAGTCGAGGACTACCCAACCGGTCGTAAGTCGAGGACTACCCAACCGGTCGTAAGTCGAGGACTTTCCCTGACTGGGAGCACCGCACATGCGTGGTGCCGCCCCCTGCGCCGGCCGAGGCGTAGCTGGCAAGCGGCAGAGACGGCGCAGGGCGACCACCGGCTGGGCCCCCAGCTGGCCCAGCCCAAGGGAGGTAAGGCACCCGCCGGGCCCCACGCACGCCAGCAACCCTCCCTGCGCCCGCCGGCCTCCCACCTCCCACCCCTGGCCCTCTTTTCCTTACATTGTTAGTAGTTGCTCATCAGGGAGGGGTGGAAGCTTCCAGACAGCTCGCCTTCGCTGCAGACAACTTGCAGCACCGTTTGCAGAATGGGACTTTTGGCGGGCTCAGCAGGGCAGAGACAGCCTGGACAATTCCTATTGGCTTGGAAAGCCAATAGAATTAGACTCTATTCAAGAGAGTCTATTTTATTGGCTTTCAAAAGCCAATAGAATAAAAGGGAGTAGCACAGCTAAGGAAAAGGGGGAAAAAAATGGCAGACTGCGTTGTTTGGCGACCCCCGTGAAATGGTCGTTCGACCCCAAATGGGGTCGCGACCCACAGGTTGAGAACCACTGAGCTAGAAGATATTTTACGGGAAAGGCAGAAAATAGCCAACAGTTTAATGGCGTAGTAGCATTGAGGTGGTTGCCATCGCTGAGCCTAAATTGGGCCTTGCCTGCTACATCAGCTAACCAAGCTGGCTTCCTTCTTTAATTTTCTGCTGGCTGAGGAATTCTGGGAGTTGAAGTCCACCCATCTTAAACCATGCTGGCTGGGGAATTCTGGGAGTTGAAGTCCACCTGTCTGAACGCAACCAAGTTTCAGAAATGCCACTCTCCCAGGCTCAGGTGTTAAGTTCTCAATCTAGGCCATGTACAAAATTGGCATACACATAAACAAATACATCAATCCCTTGGGCAATTGACCCATTAAGGGGCATCCATTACGATGCCTAAGAGAAAAAGCAGATATTAATACTGGATTAAACACTCTTTTCAACCAACGCTGCCTTTCCACGATCAATAACGAAGCAGCCTCCGAATGCAGCAAGTTCAAAGTTGCTTACCGCTTATGTTTATGCAGACATAAATATCATTATCGACAAAGCCAGGGAACTGAGGCTCAGATAACCGAAGCAGGGGGCGGTTTCGAGTTACGCGCGCGACACAGAGCCGAGGGAATCCATACCAACTCCCAGGAGCCAGTTCTACCTGGGTTCTTTTATCGACTGACAGCTGCAAATGAATGCCAGGGATTATTGTTTTGTTTCTGTGGAGATAAATATTTGGAACGGACGCGATCTTTTTCAGGAAGGCCCCCCAAGGGACAGGAAGAGGGAGCAAAAAAAAAAAAAAAATTACATCTACACACACACACACACACACACACACCTGATCTGTCTGCCTCTAAATAGCCCATCCTGAAAATAAGTGCATCTGTTTCTTTTCAATATGATGGACAGTTCTTTCTTTGCCACCCCTGCATAGAAGAATTCACAGAAATGCACCACACGAAATTTTCAATCCATCAAAAAACAGAGATGGGAGTTGGGCGTAACTTCCAGTGTTGGAGCATTCAGCGCTTCTGGAGGCAGGTTGTTCCACTGGTTAATTGTTTTCACTGTCAGGAAGTTTCCCCTTAGGTTGCTTCTCTCCTTGGTTAGTTTCCATCTGTTGCTTCTTGTCCTGCCTTCAGGGGCTTTGGAGAATAGCTTGACTCCCTCTTCTTTGGGGCAGCCCCTGAGATACTGGAAGACTGCTCTCATGTCCCCCCTCGTCCTTCTCTCCGTTAAACTAGACCTACCCAATTCCAGCAACCGTTCCTTATATGTTTTAGCCTCCGGTCCCCTGATCATCTTTGTTGCTCTTCTCTGCCCTCTTTCTAGAGTCTCAACAACTTATTTACATTGTGGTGACCAAAACTGGATGCAATATTCCAAGTGTGGCCTTACCAAGGCGTTGTAAAGTGGTATTAATATTTCACTTGATCTTGATTCTATCCTTCTGTTAAAGAAAGAGTCAAGCTATTCTCCAAAGCCCCTGAAGGCAGGACAAGAAGCAATGGATGGAAATTAATCAAGGAGAGAAGCAACCTAGATCTAAAGAGTAATCCCCCGACAGTGAGAACAGTTAATCAGTGGAACGACTGGCCTCCAGAAGTTGTGGGGACCCCATCACTGGAGAGATTGGATAACCATTTGTCTGAAATGATGTAGGTTTCCTGCTTGAGCTGGAGGTTGGACTAGAGGACCTCCAAGGTCCCTTCCAATTCTATTCTATTCTATTCTATTCTATTCTATTCTATTCTATTCTATTCTATTCTATTCTATTCCATTCCATTCTTTCATATATTCTATTCTATTCTATTCTATTCTATTCTATTCTATTCTATTCTATTCTATTCTATATTCTTATTCTATTCTATTCTATTCTATTCCATTCCATTCTTTCATATATTCTATTCTATTCTATTCTATTCTATTCTATTCTATTCTATATTCTTATTGTATTCTATTCTATTCCATTCCATTCTTTCATATATTCTATTCTATTCTATTCTATTCTATTCTATTCTATTCTATTCTATTCTATTCTATTCTATTCCATTCCATTCTTTCATATATTCTATTCTATTCTATTCTATTCTATTCTATTCTATTCTATATTCTTATTCTGTTCTATTCTATTCTATTTTATTCTATTCTATTCCATTCCATTCCATTCCATTCTTTCATATATTCTATTCTATTTTATTCTATTCTACTCTATTCTTTCTCACTCTTTCTTTTTCTCCCTCTTTTTCTTTTCTTCTCTCTCTCTCTCTCTCTCTCTCTCTCTCTCTCTCTCTCTCTCTCTCTGACTGTCTCTGTCTGTCTGTCTGACTCTCTCTCTCTCTCTCTTTCCCCCCGCTTTTTTGTTGTTTGGTTGTTTTGGTAATTGCTTCTTGAATATCTCTAAGAGACATCTCTAAGATCTTTCGCCTGCTCTTATCTCCTTGTTCACAAAAGAAAGACGATCAAAAGCAGAAAAAAATTAATGGAAAAATTTCACCTGTCCTTTTTTTTTTTCCACTCTGGCACAACAGCTTTTTATTTATTAATTTTTTCCTTCTGCACTCATCCGGGTGTCATTGGAAAGGAATTTCCTTCTTATTAAATGCATCCATCTCAGCAGGAGGACAAAAATGATTGAAAACACGCTTCTAAGTCTGTGGCTTGTTCTAACAAGATGTTCCCGTTTGGAATTATTTTGTCTGGATAGATTGGTGCTGTGATGCAGAAGCGGCTAAAAAAAAAAAAAGGACATTTTTTTTGCTGCCTGCGCTCTGATTGAGGCAGAGGGAGCAAATGGAGTTGGGCTAACAACCTTTCCATATGCACTGCTTTCATTTTGCATTGTGGGAAAATATCACTTGATTTAATTTTATATAAAGTTTTTGAATTATGGATTTTGCAAAACCCATAGAAATTAAGACAAGCTAATACAGGACAAGAAGGGAGGAAGGAAAAGGAAAGAAGGAAGGAAGGAAGGAAGGAAGGAAGGAAGGAAGGAAGGAAGGAAGGAAGGAAGGAAGGAGGGAGAGAAGGAGAGAAGGAGGGAGAGGGAAGGAATGAAGGAAGGGAAAGGAAAGGAAAGAAAGAAAGGGAGGGAGGGAGGGAAGGAAGGAAGAAAGAAAGAGGGAAAGATGGAAGGAAAAGAAAGAGAAAGAAAGAAGGAAAAGAAAGAAAGAAAAAAGAGAAAGAAAGGAAAGAAAGAAAGAAAGAAAGAAAGAAAGAAGAGAAAGAGGGAGGGAGAGAGGAAAGGAAGGGAGGGAGGAAGGAAGCAAGGGAGAGAAGAAAGGAAGGAAGGGAAAGAAAGAAAAAGAAGAAAGAAAGAAAGAAAGAAAGAAAGAAAGAAAGAAAGAAAGAAAGAAAGAAAGAAAGAAAGGGAGAGAGAAAAGGAAGAACTCTCTACAGTGCTTTAGAGCGCTCTCTAAGCGATTTACAGAATCAGCAACTGGTTCCTCGATTTACCAACCTTGAAAGGACGGAAGGCTGAGTCAACTTTGAGCCCAGTCAGAATCGAACTGCTGGCAGTGGGCAGAGTTAGCCTGCAATACTGCATTCTATCCACTGCGCCACCATGGCTGTTCCTTCCTTCCTTCCTTCCTTCCTTCCTTCCTTCCTTCCTTCCTTCCTTCCTTCCTTCCTTCCTACTTACCAATAGCATTTTGACTTATATCCCGCCCCACCGTGCTTTACAGCCCCCTCTAAGTGGTTTACAGAGTCAGCCTGTCACCCTCCCCCCACCCCCCCAACAATCTGGGTCCTCATTTGACCCGACCGTCAGAAGGATGGACGGCTGAGTCAGCTTTGAACCGGTCAAGATCGAACTCCTGACCGTGGGCAGAGTTTTGCCTGCAACCCTGCATTCTAGCCACTGCGCCACCTTAAAAAGACAACCCCGTGCTGGGAGCAAGCAGCAGGGCAAGGCTGCTATCCATCATCTATTAATAAGTCTGGTGCAGGCCCATCAGGTTGGGGGTGACTGGTGATCATCTTGAAGGTCCCTGCCGATGATCCATCACTCGTCCAAGGACGTTGGACCATTCTTCCAGCTCTCTCCATTCATCTTCTCCTTCCTTTGGCCTTCATCCTTGGCTCCGTTTGAGTCAATCACTCACTCCCATCGTTGGCCCCGAAGGGTGTGAGGACCTGCTCTCTTGATTAGTGCTCGGAGGAAGAGAATGGATTGATTAGTCCTCCATTTGCGGCGTGCGGGAGTCTTGGTAACCGGCTCCAGATCCATAATTCAAAGACGTTTAGCTTCTCTCTCACTCTGGCTTACTCTCCATTTTCATGGTTCTATCTCTCTCTCTCTCTCCCTCACTCTCTCTCTCTCTCTCTCTCTCTCTCTCCCCCCCCCCCCCTCGGAAAACATTGATTAGTCAGCCTATTAATTCTGCATGAAAGCATTGGCCTGGCAGGTTTCACGGAGGTGTGATTGACAGAGAGGGCTAGGCAGGAGTAGAACAGTGGAAGGAATGGAGGGTGGGGAGAAATTTCTCGCCAGCGGGCAGATGTTCCACCTAGCCGTCTGCCAGACTGTATTATTGCCCTGCTCACTGCTGTTTTCCTGTGGATTGCCCTCCTCCCCTTATTCCCCGGGTTTGCAGGATCCATACTGATGGTGGCCATTTAGGAGTGACTTAGTGCAGGATTTCTCAACCTTAGAGACTTGAAGACTTCAACTCCCAGAATTCCTCACCTCGCCTTCCTCTTTATCCATCCATCCATCATCTATCTATCCATCTATTTATTCATTCATCCATCTATACCAGTGATGGCGAACCTCTTAGAGACCGAGTGCCCAAACTGCAACCCAAAACCCATTTATGCATCGTCGGGTGCTGGGTGGGTGTGGCACACTGGTGGGTGTGGCCTGTTGGGTGGGCGTGGCCCATTGGGTGGGTGTGGCCCATTGGGTGGGTGTGGTTCCTTGGGTGGGCATGGCTGCGGTGGTAATGGCAGACTGGGTGGGACTAAAATGTTCAGTCAATCAATTCCAACTTTGCAAGATCTTTTTTTTCCCCCGCAAGTAGTTGAAATTGATTGATTGATTGAACCTTTTTTTTTCCGCATGGTTGCGGAGGCCTAAAGAGAAAAGGTTTTATAAAACCCAGCTGAAGGCTTAGGACTGGGGCGACGGTACGCGTGCCCATAGAGAGGACTCTGAGTGCCGTAGGTTCGCCACCACTGATCTATACATTAATCATCCACCCATCCACCCGTCCATTGTCCATCCAATTATCTATCTATCTATCTATCTATCTATCTATCTATCTATCTATCTATCTATCTATCTATCTATCTATCCATCCATTATCTATATTCATCCATCCTCTATATCTCTATCCATCCATCCAGTATCTAATTATCCATTATCTATCCATCCATCATCTATCTATCTATTTATCTATCTGTCTGTCTGTCTATCGCTATATCCATCCATCTAACCATCCATTATCTATACATTCATCCATCTATATATCTATCCATCATTCATTATCCATCCATCCATCCATTGTTTAGTTATCCATCCATTATTTATCCATCCATTATCTATCTATCTATCTATCTATCTATCTATCTATCTATCTATCTATCTATCTCTATCTTTCTATATCCATCCATCCATCCATCCATCTATTATCTATACATTCATCCATCCTCTATATATCTACCCATCCATCCATCCATCCATCCATCCATCCATCCATCCATCCCTGATCTAATTATCCATTATCTATACATCTGTCCATCCATCCATTGTTTATCCATCCATCCATCCATCCATTGTCTGTCTGTCTGTCTATCTATATCTATATCCATCCATTCATCTATCCATCCATTATGTATACATCCATCTATATATCCATCCACCCATTATTTATCCATCCATCCATCCATCCACCCACCCACCCATTATCCATCTATCTATCCATCTATACAAACATAGTCTATCCCTCCATCCCTCCACTCTGCACGTGTGTGGTGTGTATGCCTCTTTTGATAATGGGCGCGTGACACTCCTCCTGATTTGGAGGGGGCAGAATTTGCCCAGTCCCCTGTCGGTGGCTTCCTCGGTGCCCACCAGTACGGTGAAGGCACATAAAAAGGAGACCAGGTTTAGAAGAGCCAATTCGGCTGATCAGATTAGAGCCACGGACTGAGCCCAACCCTGTTATAAACAATAAGCAACCCGCCAGCAGTCTGAGCGTGGAAAAGCCAATTACAAGCACGAATCAAGCCATTAACTCATCTCGATGTTTTGGCTGGCTGCATTATGCGCCGAGATGCGCAGCCGTGCTCTCTTCTTACTCGGATTCACGTTGGTGAAGGACCCTGAATGAGTCTTAAACTCCTTTACGGCAATTTACACCGCCCGTATTGATCCACAAAAAAGTGATCTACGCCCCGGATTACTGTCTTGGTTTCCATTCGTGTTATTTATGATTCATCTTAGGCTGTTTGGGTCTTTTCGTTTCATCCTTTTTTTCCCCTTTTTTTTCTTTTTGCCAAAGAAAAGCAGAAAGGAGTGTGACTAATCAATTTCCGAACTGGAATTAAAAAACCGGCTCTTGTTAAATGAAGCGGGAGGCGTGATCCCTCATACGAAGTGAGGCGAGATATCCACACTGTGATTAGCATATGGTGCCTTTGGGAAGACAATTAAGGATCTGGGGACTGGCTTTCTTCGGCATGCGTATAAGCCAGGCGGGTCCAACTTTGGCAACCTTTTGGAGCAGCGGTTCTCAACCTGTGGGTCGGGACCCCATTTGGGGTCGAACGACCATTTCACGGGGGTCGCCAAACAACGCAGTCCGCCATTTTTTCCCCCCTTTTCCTTAGCTGTGCTACTCCCTTTTATTCTATTGGCTTTTGAAAGCCAATAGAATAGACTCTCTTGAATAGAGTCTAATTCTATTGGCTTTCCAAAGCCAATAGGAATTGTCCAGGCTGTCTCTGCCCTGCTGAGCCCGCCAAAAGCCCCAGTCTGCAAACGGTGCTGCACCAGTTGAGTAGTCCTCGACTTACGACCGGTTGAGTAGTCCTCGACTTACGACTGGTTGGGGGTCGCGGCATTAAAAAGGTTGAGAACCACTGCTTTAAGACCTGTGGGCTTCAAACTCCCAGAATTCCTCAGCCAGCATGGTACTTGAAGTCCACAAGTTTTAAATATCTAGGGAGCATCTCCGACATCCAGGTCACAGTTATCCCAAAGGTGCTTTTTCAGGAGGCAACTGGACTTTCTTGTTTTTCTTTGAAGGCGTTTCGCTTCTCATCCAAGAAGCTTCCTCAGCTCTGACTGGATGGTGGGGGATGGAAGGATTTATACTCCTTGCAGACAGCTGGTCATTTGCCTTCTTTCAGAGAGCTGTTGAGGCCACTTGGAGGTTTGTCTGTGTCCTCAAGAGTCTGTTCTGATTGATTGAGTCCTTGTTAACTCACAAGGACGATCCCCTCTTTTAACCAGTAGGCTGGAAATGCTGGGAAAATGAAACCCCTTTTATTAATTACGTACAGACCTGCAAAATGTCCCAAAAGCAAAGGCAAACAAAACACGATGCAAACAGAGAATTGTCCAAGGCAAACAGAACACGATGCAAACGGAGAATTGTCCAAGGTAAACAAAACACGATGCAAACGGAGAATTGTCCAAGGTAAACAAAACACGATGCAAACGGAGAATTGTCCAAGGCAAAGAGAACACGATGCAAACGGAGAATTGTTTACAGGCAAGGCGAACAAAACAGGATTCCATGAAACTTGAGTCCTTTGCCAACGGTTGCCTTCCGCAACCAGCACCGCCCACACCTTCCCTTTTTATTATGCAGCCCCAAGGCGTGGCTTCTCAATGCCTTCTCCTCCACCCTTGGAGCGGCCCCATTGCCTCCCTCTGTCCTGCTCTTGTAGCCTGTCGGTGTTTGCGAGCGTCTGTGATGTCTTCCGGCTGTGAGTCCTCAGAGTCTGACTCAGCTTCCCTGCACAGCTGGGTCTCAGTCTGAGCACAAGTGGAGGGGCCAGGCTCTTCATCAGATTGTAAGTCCTGGAGCTCATCAGAGCCTTCCTCCGACTCTGGCTCTCCAGGCCTCTCCTCCTCCTCCTCCTCCTCCTCCTCCTCCTCGGATTCCCCGGACTCAGCTGCCGGGTCCAGGGGCTGGCACGGACTCTCAGCAGGGTCACCTAATTCAGGGCTTTTCAACCTTTTCACCCACTGTACCACTTTTGGGATATGGCAACATCCGAGTACCACCAGTCGCCTAGCAAGGTGTCAAAAACTTGATGACCCCCCCCCCAAAAAGGGAAAAAAGTGATAAAGTACAGGTAGTCCTCGACTTACAACAGTTCGCTTAGGGACTGTTGGAAGTTACAATAGCACTGAAAAAAGTGCCCCCCAAGCCACAGCCGAGCAAGACGCCTGCCTGCCCGCCCGGCGGCGCTCTTCCTCCTGTCCGAGGTTTTCATTGTTGTGAGCATTTCTGTTGAGGATTGGCAGCGGGGGTGGGGTGGGGGGTGTTTGGTTTTTATTCCCCCCCCCCCCGTCTGCTGGGTGGTTGCAGCGGGTTTTGGTCACTTCACATGACCCTGGGACACTGTGACCGTCATAAACATGAATCCGTTGCCAAGCATCTGAATGTAAATCACAAGACCCTGGAGAGGCTGCAACATTCCAGCTGATCGGCGCTTCTTCTGGGCTCAGCAGAAGCACCAGGATCAGCGCCGAGCTCCAGCTGGAGCCTGGTGCTGATCCTGGCGCTTCCACTGAGCCCTGACAGTCCCGAAGAAGCGCCGATAAGCTGGAAAGTGGCATTGATCCTGGGGCTTCCGCTGAGCCCTGACAGCCCTGCAGCTCCAGCCATCTCTCGCTCAGGCTTGTGCGGTGCTGCCACCGGTTCAGCTCATTCCCCTCCCCCGCTACCACTTTTCTAGGATGGTCGCGTACCCCCTGCCAGGTGCCAATGTACCCCAGGTGGTACCCATACCACTGGTTGAAAAGCCCTGACCTAAGTGGTGCAAATGGATGTGGAGCCTTCTTGGCTGCAGGATGTTTTCTGCCCTGGGCAGACACCCATTTGCACCACTCGAGCGACCCTGAGGACACTGACCAACCTCCAGGTTGCCTCAACGACTCGCTAAAAGAAGGCAAATGACCAGCAGTCTGCAAGGAGTATAAATCCTTCCATTCCCCACCGTCCAGTCAGAGTTGAAGAAGCTTCTTGAGTGAGAAGGGAAACGTCTTCAAAGAAGAACAAGTAAGTTCCACTGCCTCCTGAAAAAAACACCTTTGGGGCCCAAGTCCCACAGTTGCTAAAGTTGGACACTCCTGGTATAAGCTATGAGGAACAGGGAATTTGAAAGGCTCTCGGCCAGTGTTTTAAGGGCCAAAATCCAAGATTGCCAAAGAAACTCCCTTGAATCGCAGGACGAGGATGTCCTAGCACTGATGACGTTACTTAGTTTGGGAAGGAAACGTCTGCAAGAAAACCACCAAGCTCAGAAAGCACCAAGGATCCCACGCAACATAAGGTCCCACTGAGGTTCTTGGACAACAAAAGGAAACTTTAAAAAAAAAATGTGGTTTTCTTAAAACTAGGAGAACTCCATTCCGCAGAGCAGAATATGATAGCCACGTTCCAATTTTTTTCTTGTTGTTGTTAGTTGTGAAGTCGTGTCTGACCCATCGCGACGCCATGGACAATGTTCCTCCAGACCTTCCTGTCCTCTACCATCTTCTGGAGTCCATTGAAGCTCACGCCTCCTGCTTCAGTGACTCCCTCCAGCCACCTCCTTCTCTGTCGTCCCCTTCTTCTCTTGCCCTCCATCTTTCCCAGCATCAGGCTCTTCTCCAGTGCGTCCTTCCTTCCCATTAGGTGGCCAAAGGACTTGAGTTTCAGCTTCAGGATCTGGCCTTCTAAAGAGCAGTCAGGGTTGATCTCCTCCAGGACTGACCGGTTTGATCGCCTTGCAATCCAGGGGACTCGCAGGAGTCTTCTCCAGCACCATCGTCCAAAGGCCTCAACAGATAGATAGATAGATGGATGGATGGATGGATGGATGGATGGATGGATGGATGGATGGATGGATAGATAGATAGATAGATAGATAGATAGATAGATAGATAGATAGATAGATAGATAGATAGATAGATAGATGTTGTTAGTTGCGAAGTCGTGTCCAACCCATTGCAACCCAATGGACCACATTCCTCCAGGCCTTCCTGTCCTCTACCATCTTCTGGAGTCCATTTAAGCTCACGCCTACTGCTTCAATGACTCCATCCAGCCACCTCCTTCTCTGTCGTTCCCTTCTTCTATTGCCCTCAATCTTTCCCAGCATTAGGCTCTTCTCCAGTGAGTCCTTCCTTCTCATTAGGTGGCCAAAGTACTTGAGTTTCAACTTCAGGCTCTGGCCTTCTAAAGAGCAGTCGGGGTTGATCTCCTCTAGGACTGATCGGTTTTTCTTTCCTTGCCCCAAAAAAACCCTTCTGTATTTGCTGGTATCGGTTATTTCAGGGTTATTTTTCCTGATCCTTCCTCTCTCTTCTTGTCCCCAGACATGCTAATTTAAAAGTGGGCGCTCCTTAATTCAACTGCCTGAAGCCAATACAATTAGTAAAACCGTCCCTAATCGACGTGAGTTTTTTTCCTTTAAAAAAAAAAATAAGACAAGTTTTTAATGAAGACCCAGTAGGCTTTTTCAGGCTTGGCACAATGAATGTCAAAGCTTTTCAAGGCGGTTTGAAGGTTTGGGAATGTATTTTTGTATCTTAAGTGTGTATAAAGGAATTTTTAAAGAGCTGAGGGGATAACAAAAATCTTATTTCCTCCTCCTACTCGTTTCTTTCCTTATTTCTCCTTCTCTCCATTCTCCCTATTACTCCTCCCCCTCCTTTCTTTTCTCTCTTTAATTTCTCCTTCTCCTCCCAATTCTCCTTCCTCCTTCTCCTCCTCCTCCTTCCTCACTCCCGTCTAGCATTGATGATGTTACCCAGTTTGGTAATGAAATGTCTGCAAGAAAACAACCAAGCTCAGAGAGCACTAAGGATGCCACAGTCGTCGTCCTCCTCCTCCTCCTCCCCCTCCTCCTCTCCCCCCCTCCCCCTCCTCCTCCCCCTCCTCCTCCTCCTCCTCCTCCTCCTCTTCTTCTTCTTCTTCTTCTTCTTCTTCTTCTTCTTCTTCTTCTTCTTCTTCTTCTTCTTCTTCTTCTTCTTCTTCTTCTTCTTCTTCTTCTTCTTCTTTCTGCTGCTCCTCCTCCTCCTTCCTCACTCCCATCTAGCATTGATGATGTTACCCAGTTTGGTAATGAAATGTCTGCAAGAAAACCACCAAGCTCAGAGAGCACCAAGGATGCCACAGTCCTCCTCCTCCTCCCCCTCCTCCTCCCCCTCCTCCTCCCCCTCCTCCTCCTCCTCCTCCTCCTCTTTCTACTGGATGATGGACGGCTGACATTTGTAGATCACATTTCTGATATTTCCCCCCAATCTCCTTCACCTGGCTGGCATTTACCAGTTAATTAAACCCTACCTTGTGCATTTCCCAAAGGGTTACACTTTCTTGTATCCACTGCGGAGAAAGATTCCACGGGCTCGGAGCCAGTGTGATGCAGGGGTCATTTTACAGGGTATAGGATGTCCTGTTTGGGGAGGGGGTTGGACTAGAAGACCTCCAAGATCTTTTCTAGTTTTATTATTCTGTATTCTATATTTGCTGAGAACAGCTGACATCCTGTGGACAAGACCTTTAACACCATCCAAGGGAAACATCTGCCTGTCCGTGGTGCTTGGGAAGGACACAAGAGGGGGATTAAAAACGCCAAATCTAGTCTGAACATCTGGCTGATTGTTAATAACCGTTAACACCCGTTCAGCCACAACATCTGCCTAGCCCAGGTCTTTGGGAAGGATTTGATTGATGAAAAGAGCCGAGGTGGCGCAGCAGTTAAGAGTGCAGCACTGCAGGCCACTTTAGCTGACTGTGTTCAGCAGGTCAGCGGTTCAAATCTCACCGGCTCAAGGTTGACTCAGCCTTCCATCCTTCCGGGGTAGGTCAAATGAGGACCCAGATTGTTGGGGGCAATGTAAATATATTTATTTATGAGACTTATATACCGCTTTAAGTGCAAGCCCTCTCTAAGCGGTGTACACCAGTAAGCAATGTATATATATATATATTTACATTGCCCCCAACAATCTGGGTCCTCATTTTACCTACCCCGGAAGGATGGAAGGCTGAGTCAACCTTGAGCCGGTGAGATTTGAACCGCTGACCTGCTGAACACAGTCAGCTGAAGTGGCCTGCAGTACTGCACTCTACATTGCTTACTGGTGTACACCGCTTAGAGAGTGCTTGCACTTAAAGCGGTATATAAGTCTCATAAGTAAGTAAGTAAATAAATAAATAAATAAATAAATAAATAAATATCAATGCCAGATCCAGTCCGAACGTCTGTCTGACTGTGCACAGCGAACCCTAATAATCTCAACAATCACAACAATGTTAACAAACAACAAAATAAAGACTATATAAATGTTTTAAACAAATAAATATTTAGACAAACACACACACACACACACACACACACACACACACACACATACATCATTGCCTGCCCCTGATTTCCAATGATTTGGGGCAATTCGCAACGAAGACACAACAAGGCCATCGATAAGAGATAAAAATGACGTTTCCCTTCTCATCCCAGAAGCTTCTTCAACTCTGACTGGATGGTGGGGAATGGAAAGATTTATACTCCTTTGCAGAAAGCTGGTCATTTGCATCCTTTTAGGGCAGTGGTTCTCAACCTTTTTAATGTCGCGACCCCCAACCGGTCGTAAGTCGAGGACTGCTCAACCGGTTGTAAGTCGAGGACTACTCAACTGGTGCAGCACCGTTTGCAGACTGGGACTTTTGGCGGGCTCAGCAGGGCAGAGACAGCCTGGACAATTCCTATTGGCTTTGGAAAGCCAATAGAATTAGACTCTATTCAAGAGAGTCTATTCTATTGGCTTTCAAAAGCCAATAGAATAAAAGGGAGTAGCACAGCTAAGGAAAAGGGGGAAAAAATGGCGGACTGCGTTGTTTGGCGACCCCCGTGAAATGGTTGTTCGACCCCAAATGGGGTCCTGACCCACAGGCTGAGAACCACTGTTTTAGGGAGTCGTTGAGGCCACTTGGGGCTTTGTCTGTGTCCTCAGGGTCACCTGAGTGGTGTAAATGGGTGTGGAGCCTTCTTAGGACTGCTGAAAGGGTTGGGACACCCATTTGCACGACTCAGATGACCCTGAGGACACAGACAAACCTCCAAGTGGCCTCAACGACTCTCAAAAATGCAAATGACCAACTGTCTGCAAGGAATATCCTGTAATCCTTCCGTTCCCCGCCCTCCCGTCAGAGTTGAAAAAGCTTCTTGGATGAGAAGCGAAATGTGTTCAAAGAAAAACAAGAAAGTCAAGTTGCCTTCTGGGGAAAAAATAGTAGCTTTGGTACTCCAGAGAAGGTAGATTATTTAACGAAAGGAATCCGGTGCGTATCAACCATGCCAGGTCAAAGTGGCTGGGAAGATATCATGGGTGTGCAAGGGAAGGAGTGACGGATACTGAGGGTGGAGTTAAGAGAGGGATCAGCCTGGAATCTCTACATAATCACCAGTTAAATTTACTCCAACCCTCCTTCAATTCCATTGACCCTTCTCTAGCCCCAGGCAAGGGCTAACTCTTAGTTGAGGAGTTTTAAAAGACGATTGCTTGCTTGCTTGCTTGATTGATTGCAAAAATAAATAAGCAAACAAACAATTCCGTTCTTGAATCTTCTCATTTCCTGGGCACACCTCTTCCTTCAAACCGCGAATACGTCAAACCGCTGACTTTTGTACAAGGTGTCAAATCCCCGGAAAGCTGATCAGGGTTGAAAGGATCCAGTCTGTTTGGTGAACACAGCCACGAGGTGCATAAGTGGCTGGACTATATTGTGTGAATGCAGCATGAGGCCCGTTTACCTAAAACGTTTGCAGGTATTTTTGGATTAAAATCTTAAAAGCTGAACAGCGTGCCACGTTACAGGTATTATACTTTGCGGGAGAGTCATTAACCAGCAGGTGCCATGTGAACTGCTGCTCTTAATAAGTGTAATTTATATATTGCTGGTAACCCTTTTTAAGTTGGTCTCTTTGTTCTTGCAGTATATGTGTGCTAAATGGGTTGGAGCTTTTTCCTATGAAGAAAAGGACTTGCTCCTCCTCCTCCTCCTCCTCCTCTTCCTCCTCCGTGCAAACCCCACTTCCTTCTAGCACTGATGATGTTACCTAGTTGGGTGATGAAATGTCTGCAAGAAAACCACAAGCTCAGAGAGCACCAAGTACCCCACAATCCTTTCCAGCACCACCACCTCCTCCTTCTCCTCTTCCTCCTCTTCCTCCTCCATGCAAACCCCACTCCCTTCTAGCACTGATGATGTTACCTAGTTGGGTGATGAAATGTCTGCAAGAAAACCACAAGCTCAGAGAGCACCAAGTACCCCACAATCCTTTCCAGCACCACCTCCTCCTCCTCCTTCTCCTCCTCCTCTTCCTCCTCCATGCAAACCCCACTCCCTTCTAGCGCTGATGATGTTACCTAGTTGGGTGATGAAATGTCTGTAAGAAAACCACCAAGCTCAGAGAGCATCAAGTACCCCACAGTCCTTTCCAGCACCTCCTCCTCCTCCTCCTCCTCCTCCTCTTTCTCCTCCTCCTCCTCTTCCTCCTCCATGCAAACCCCACTCCCTTCTAGCACTGATGATGTTACCTAGTTGGGTGATGAAATGTCTGCAAGAAAACCACCAAGCTCAGAAAGCATCAAGTACCCCACAGTCCTTTCCTCCTCCTCCTCCTCCACCACCACCACCACCACCACCACTTCTCCTCCTCCTCCTCCTCCTCCTTATCCTCCTCCTCCATGCAAACCCCACTCCCTTCTAACACTGATGATGTTCCCTAATGGGGTCATGAAATGTCTGTAAGAAAACCACCCAGCTCAGAGAGCACCAAGTACCCCACAATTCTCCTCCTCCTCCTCCTCCTCCTCCTCCTCCTCCTCCTCCTCCTCCTCCATGCAACCCCCCCCTTCTAGCAGTGGTGATGTTCCTTAATGAGGTCATAAAATGTCTGTAAGAAAACCACCAAGCTCAGAGAGCACCAAGTACCCCACAGTCCTTTCCACCTCCACCTCTTCCTCCTCCTCCTCCTCCTCCTCCTCCTCCTCCTCCCCCCCCTCCTCCTCCCTGCAAACCCCCTTCTAGTACTGATGATGTTTCCTAGTTGGGTCATGAAACGTCTGTATAAGAAATCAGCCAAGCTGGGAGAACACCAAGCAGATGTTTCTATTAATCTCAAAGGGACAACACCACCTGACATACCCAAACCTTCCAGGTTTATGAAGGCAGTGGAATCACTGACACATTAGCATTTTTTCCTCTCTTTTACTATCTATTAGAACAGTGGTTCTCAACCTTTTTAATGCCGCGACCCCCAACCGGTCGTAAGTCAAGGACTACTCAACCAGTCGTAAGTCGAGGACTACTCAACTGGTGCAGCACTGTTTGAAAACTGGGACTTTTGGCGGGCTCAGCAGGGCAGAGACAGCCTGGACATTTCCTATTGGGTTTTGGAAGCCAATAGAATTAGACTCTATTCAAGAGAGTCTATTCTATTGGCTTTCAAAAGCCAATAGAATAAAAGGGAGTAGCACAGCTAAGGAAACGGGGGGAAAAATGGCGGACTGCATTGTTTGGCGACCCCCGTGAAATGGTCGTTCGACCCCAAATGGGGTCCCGACCCACAAGTTGAGAACCACTGTATTAGAAAGATCAGAAGAGACTAAGAGGAAACCGTTCAGAAAACAGCTTGCCAAAGTCTTAAAAATGCAGAGATTCTGTCCTAGCCCGTTCCATAGTTTGACTCTCATCTTTGATTTAGGTTGGGAGGTTTGCATTAGCCTTTGGAGGGATGATTAATTTCAACAAATTCTCCCCTCTTTTTTTTTTCTTTCCTTGCACTAATGTGAATTTGAAAGGATCCCAGCTCTGGGCTGTCGTGATTTTGTTTTGCAAGCTAATAACCCAAAGCAGGGACCATCCATTTTGCAGCTGACAAAGTCTGTCCTTAAACTAAGCGGTCTTCTTCTTCTTCTTCTTCTTCTTTTTTTTTTTTTTTTTGCATGCTGATGATCTGCCTGGCCTTCCTTTTGGAGAAAATTACATTTTCAAGGAGCAAAATAATATTAAGTGCCTTTTAAGCGTAGCCTATCCACTGTCTCGGCCAGCTGTTTTGCATCGATTCAGCTTCTGCTCTGGATGACACTCTTCGCTGCCCCCCCCCAATATTCAGTGGGGGGTGTTGAGTCACTGTTGCTTGCCCAGGACTGTGGAACATGGAAGCTAGGTTTTCACTTAGGTCCTCTACAATTCTGAACCCTGCAATCAGGAGGTGGGGGGGGGCAGCCTTGACCTCATATGTGAAGAACGGGATCTGCTTGGGATTGATAGGATCAGGATGAGAAGGATCAGGGGAGACAGGATAGCAGTCTTCCAATATCTCAGGGGCTGCCCCAAAGAAGAGGGAGTCAAGCTATTCTCCAAAGCCCCTGAAGGCAGGACAAGAAGCAACGGATGGAAACTAATCAAGGAGAGAAGCAACCTGGAACTAAGGAGGAATTTCCTGGCAGTGAGAACAATTAATCAGTGGAACAACCTGCCTCCAGAAGCGGTGAACCTGGAAGTTTTTAAGAAGAGACTGGACAGCCATTTGTCTGAAATGGTACAGGGTTTCCTGCCTGAGCAGGGGGTTGGACTAGATGACCCCCAAGGTCCATTCCAACACTGTTATTCTATTCTATTCTATTCTATTCTACTCTATACTCTACTCTACTCTATTCTACTCTATTCTATTCTATTCTATTCTATTCTATTCTATTCTATTCTATTCTATTCTATTCTATTCTATAATAATAAAGTTGGAAGGGACCTTGGAGGTCATCTAGTCCAGCCCCCTGCCCAGGCAGGCAACCCTATACCATTTCTATTCTATTCTATTCTATTCTATTCTATTCCATTCAAGATCCTGTGAAGTGATGGCACCGCTTCATACTGCACTGGTGAGGCCACACTATTACTGTGTCCAGTTCTGGTCACCACAATACAAAAAAAGATGTTGAGACTCTGGAAAGAGTGTGGAGAAGAGCAAAGAGGATCAGGGGACTGGAGGCTAAAACATATGAAGAACAGTTGCAGGAATTGGTCATGTCTAGTTTAATGAAGAGAAGGACCAGGGTTGATATGATATTTGAAGTGCTGTCACAAAAAAAATGTGTGTGGGGGGTGTCCATCTATTCTCCAAAGAACCAGAGGATGGAAGTAATGGATGGAAACTAACCAAGGAGAGAAGCAACATGGAAGTAAGGACGAATTTCCTGACAGTGAGAACAATGAATCAGTGGAACAACCTGCCTCCAGAAGTTATGGATACTCCATCACTGGAGGTTTTTAAGAAACCCATGCTTTTATTGCCCTCACTTACATTCGTTCCCCTCCCTCCCTCCCTCCCTCCCTCCTTCCTTCCTTCCTTCCTTCCTTCCTTCCTTCCTTCCTTCCTTCCTTCCTTCCATCCTTCCCTTCCTCCCTTCGTCCCTCCCTCCCTCCCTTCTTCACATTCCTGAACTACTCATCTCCCTCAAAGGGGGACTCTTGGCAAGGGCGGTGTGACTTGCACGTGAAACCATGGTTTAACGTCGCTGAGAAAGCCATCCCTGGAACCCCAAAACAAAACAGGGCGAGTCCCAGCCCCACAGCCCCGGTGTCATGACAATGAGAGCAAAAGGGAACAAGGGAGAAATTGAGGCTGAGAAGGAGAAAGAGCCCATGCATCACGTATGACTGGGAAGAGTTAGCATATTATTATTATTATTATGGATCATCGCACAGTCAGCCAGATGTTCAGACTGGATTTGGCATTTTGTCTACCTATCGAGTCCTTACCCAGGACCTGGGATAGGCAGATGTGGATGTTTGATGGTATTACAGGTATCGTCGCAGGATGGAAGCAGTTCCTAATAAGGCCGCCTTTTGCAATTGACTAATGGCGAATTTGTCAACGCCAATGGTGTTCAAGTGGTGCTCCAGTTGTTTTGGGATTGCACCCAAGGCGCCTATTACTATTGGTACTACCCTTGCTTGCTTTTGCCACAGTCTTTCTATTTCTATTTGTAGGTCTTTGTATTTTGTTATCTTCTCCAGTTCTTTCTCTTCTATTCTGCTGTCTCCAGGCACTGCCACGTCCACTATCCAGACTTTTTTGTCTTTCTTATCGACAATGGTTAAGTCTGGGGTGTTATGTTGCAGGTGCTTGTCTGTTTGAATTCTGAAGTCCCAGAGCAGTTTAATTTTATCATTTTCTAGGACTTTCTCTATTTTATGATCCCACCAGTTTTTGCTTATGTGCAAATGATATTTTATTATTATTATTATTATTATTATTATTATTATTATTATTATTATTATTATTATTATTATTATTATTATCATCATCATCATCATCATCATCATCATCATCATCATCATCATCATCATCATTATTATTATTATTATTATTATTATTATTTTGGGAATGAATACGCTAATTATAAAGCCAGTATCCAGATTTACTGTAGATTTCCTTGTTTATGGGGTAGGAAACCCAGCCGGGCGAATTTCTTCGACGGATGAGTCCAAAAGGCGACCGACTTCCAGCTCCTATCATATTGGATAATTTGTCAGGAAGCTGTAGGGAAGTGGCATTTTAAACAGCAGGTTCCCCAAAGGGAATATATTTGTTAAACATTATAATTATCCTTCAGTGCTGATCTGGGCCACAATTCAGTTCAGACGGATGCTCATTACCATTTCAGAAACGTTGCTTTCATTTAGGTAAGGCGTACAATTATACATCTTGATTAGGTCACTTGTCCCTGGAGCTTTGGGGTTATTTATTATTAAGAATCGTGTGTCCCCCCCCACCCCACCCCCTGTCTCGCAGAGTGGGCCATGGAGCGAAGAATGGAGCCTCCATTCCGGCAAATGCTTTCTCCACTCCTTGTGTGTGGGAAAAAAAATCATCTAAGCGGCTAAAATGCACCACACGTATTGTGACATCTATGTATACTGTGCCTATTAGAGCCAGTTTGGGCTAGCAGTGAAGGCACCAGGCACAAAAGCGGGAGATGGAGAGTTCTAGTTCCGCCTTAGGCATGAAAGCCAGCTGGGTGACTTTAGGCCAATCACCAGGAGACTGGGAGTTCTAGTCCCGCCTTAGGCATGAAGGGCAGCTGGGTGACTTTAGGCCAATTACCAGGAGACTGGGAGTTCTAGTCCTGCCTTAGGCATGAAAGCCACTGGGTGACTTTGGGCCAATCACCAGGAGACTGGGAGTTCTAGTCCCGCCTTAGGCATGAAAGCCACTGGGTGACTTTGGGCCAATCACCAGGAGACTGGGAGTTCTAGTCCCGCCTTAGGCATGAAGGGCAGCTGGGTGACTTTAGGCCAATTACCAGGAGGCTGGGAGTTCTAGTCCTGCCTTAGGCATGAAAGCCACTGGGTGACTTTAGGCCAATCACCAGGAGACTGGGAGTTCTAGTCCCGCCTTAGGCATGAAGGGCAGCTGGGTGACTTTAGGCCAATCACCAGGAGACTGGGAGTTCTAGTTCCGCCTTAGGCATGAAGGGCAGCTGGGTGACTTTAGGCCAATCACCAGGAGACTGGGAGTTCTAGTCCTGCCTTAGGCATGAAAGCCACTGGGTGACTTTGGGCCAGTCACCAGGAAACAGTGAGTTCTAGTCCCGCCTTAGGTATGAAAGCCAGCTGGGTGACTTTGGGCCAATCACCAGGAGACGGTGAACTCTAATCCCACCTTAAGCAAGAGAGCTGGTTGGCTGATTTTCAGCCAATCACCACGATGAGTTCTAGTCCCGCCTTAGCCATGGACTTTGGCAGTTAAGCGAGTGTGGTGCTTGTTAATGCTGGTTTCCAACAAAAACGACATCGATTGTAATCCTAGGACTGCCGGGTGCTACAAAAGGGCTGTAAATTTGGTCCATTGTCCAAGTGTCCAAAATGTAACCCCATGAGGGAGGGTAGCAGCTGTCGGAAGTTCGAATCTGAGTCTTAACTAGCCTGGGGAGGTCTGTTGTAACTTCAAATGGTTGCTAAGCAACCGGTTGTAAACTGAGGACTCCATGCATGTAAATTCAGGCAGTTCTCAACTTACAGCCATCCGTTTAGTGACCGTTCAAAATGACAATGGCACAGAAAAAAGGAGACGTGGCCAGTTTTCACACACAGAATCACAGCATCCCTGCTGTTGCGTGATCAAAAATTTTGGGCACTTTGGCAATTGGCATGTGTTTACGATGGTTGCGGTGTCCCGGGGTCTCACGTGATCACCCGTGTAACCTCCCCAACCGATTTCCGATGAGCAAACTCAAAGGGGGGATACCGATTCATTTAGCAACCACACGATCCACTTAACGACGGCTGCGATTCATTTGGCAACTGTGGCAAAAACGGTCGAAAAATGGGGCAAGCCTCACTTAACGGACTTCCTGATTAGCAACGGCGATGTTAGGCTTATCTGTGGCCGTAATTCGAGGACCTAACCAACCTGCAAAGAAGTTTATAAAATGTTGAAGGCCTGATCTGGCCCACTCTTGTAAACACTTCCCTGTACTGCAGGCTGGAGGTTTTGACGGCGAGACTTTATTATTAATAATCCGTTTGATGGATGTATTGCTACCTTTCATGTGTAACAGAAAAATAACTAGAAATGCCACTATAATCCTTTCCCGGTCTCCCTTTTCACACAATTGGCCTTAAATAATCTTCCTGTGACACACACAACAAAACCACCTGCTAGCCCGGTAACACAAAATAACTTTTTGAGATTATTTCTGCAGTCATGCAAAAAAATAAATAAAAAAACCCAAAACCAAACAAACCCAAAACCATCGTGCATAGCATCGCACTATCGCAACTGCAAATATGCATTTCCTGTTGTTTCCCCTTTTTTTTTTAATAATTAAAAATATGGCATATAGAGCAAGCCCCAGTTTAAGGACGCTCCATAGCTAGGAATGGAGCCTGTTGTAGCATCGCTCCGATTAAATACACAGTATATATTACGTGTGTATGTGTGTAATGTTTGTTGTGTTTTGTTTTGTTTTGTTGATCTAAAATAATAATAAAAAAGGGAAAAAAAATAAATACACAGTGGCTGACGTTAAATTCACGATGGTTCCCGCTCGTTCGTTACCTGTAGTCCTCAGCTTACGACCTCTTAAATTTCAGTTGCTAAGAAAGAAGTGTGTCAAGTGACTCCATTTTATGACCTCTCTCGCCCCGGCTGCAAAGTAAATCACTGCGGTTGTTAAGTGAGTAACCCGGTTGTTAAAAGAATCTTGGCTTCTCCATAGACTTTGCTTGTCAGAAAGTCCCAAAAAGGGATCCCATGATCCCAGGACACTGCAAAACTGTCATAAGTACAAGTCAGTTTCCCAGCATCTGGATTTTGATCCCCTGACCACGAAGATGCTGCGACAATCATGTGCGGAATACAAGTGCCGTTGTAAGTTTGGAGCTGTAAGTCGAGGGCTACTTTTACAATGGATTATTTAGTGACAACTGACACCTCAACTCAGTCCCACGACCGAACTTCGGTGCCGTGGCAACTGGGCCCCATTAAGGTCTGCTTGCGCGCTTCCCTGGGTCAGGTGGCTGCGTTTTACGACAATTATTTTTTTTTGCTAAAAATCAGGATTGGCTTCTGCTTTACAGCAATGCGTGGACCGTCCGTTTCCCGAACCCTCCCGCGGCGTTAACTGATCAGGGCAGCCGTTTGGCCACCGCGTCTTTCACTTGACCATTTTTGCAAAAAAGAAAAACCATCGTCAAAAGGGGACAGTGGTGTTATGCGTAATACCGTTTGGTCCTCCACTTACAACCGTTCATTTAGTGACCGTTCAAAGTGGCAGCGGGGCCGAAAAACGGGACGTGGGACCGCTTTCCACAATTAGCCACTTTGGCGGCATCCTCCGTGGCCACGCGGTCAAAATTCAGAACGCTTGGCAACCGGTTCATACTTACGACGGTCGCGGTGTCCCCCCTTTACGACCTTCTGATGAGCCGGGAAAGGGTTTCCCCTCCGGCTCCCTCTGTGGCTGGTGTGTGGTTGCACACCCCTGGACCTGCTTCACTTAACGACCGATAAGGTTACTTACCTTATCAGCTGCAGCGATTCATTTAACAATTGTGGTAAAGAGGGTTCTAAAAGGGAACAAAACTCACTTAACACATGTCTCACTTAGCAACGGAACGATCCGCTCAATGGGGGTCGTAAGTCGAGGGCTACCTATATTGTTCTGGCTCCCGTACGAATCTGATTTTGGACAGTCCTGTAGAACAGAGCTCATTCTTAAACTGGGAACTATTTATATAGGTAAAGGTGATCTGAATTTACTCCCTTTGCCGTTGCTAATTGTTGTTCTTGTTGTTGTTTTTTTTTAAAAAAAAAATTACTTGCAGAGCATGGAGGTTTATCTCTGAATACCGGGGGGAAACAATGTTTACTGGGTGTTCCTAATTACTCTCATTAAAGTTAGGTGGCATTATTAATATTGCTAATTGAAGAGCTGCAAAGTCTGCAGTCAACGTCGAAGCGCGTCAGTTATTTATTTATTTATTTATTTCGTGTAGGGCATGTGACCTGTGGGCCTGCAATATATGTTGACGTTGCGCCTCGATTGAAAAAAAAATCCCACCATAAAATATGGATGTTAAAAAGATCTACACACAATGTTTGAATGCCGCTGTGTATGTCAGCAAATCATTGTTTATAGGAAACCGAAACAAGATACTGGACCCGTCTATGCTCTGAGCTTACAGCCAGTGCATCGATAATGTCTGGGGATTATACATAAGGGTTGGCATAACCATAACCAGAAGAGACTGGACAACCATTTGTCTGAAATGGTACTAGGATTTCCTGCCTGAGCAGGGGGGTTGGACTAGATGACCTCCAAGGTCCCTTCCAACTTTATTATTGTTATTATTATTATCTTCCCAGAAGGAAAAGTGTTCACACAGGGTTCAAAACAGCTTTGTGTAATTGGTTGAGCAGTACCTCTCTCTGTGCATCAGTCATCCATCCGTCCGTCCATCCATCCATCCATCCATCCATCCATCCATCCATCCGTCCGTCCGTCCATCCATCCATCCATTTATCTCTGCGTTCCACCAACAAATAGCCAACTAACTTTGTCAACTTTAAACTGCATAGGCTTCAACACAGTGAGTTCTAGTCCCGCCATATGCATGAAAGCCAGCTGGATGACTTTGGGCCAATCACCAGCAGACTGTGAGTTCTAGTCCTGCCTTAGCCCTGAAAATCCAGCTGGGTGACTGAGCCAATCACAGGAGAATGTGAGTTCTAGTCCCGCTTTAGGCATGACAGCCGGCTGGGTGTCTTTGGGCCAGTCACCAGGAGACGGTGAGTTCTAGTCCTGCCTTAGGCATGAAAACTGGCTGGGTGACCTTGGATCAGTCAGTCTCTCATGGCCCAACCCACCTTACAGGGTCGTTGTTGTGGGAAAATAGGGGGAGGAAGGAGTATTAGGTATGTTTGCTGCCTTGAGTTAATTATAAAATAATAAAAGCAGGATTATATAGATATAGATATCTAGATATCTAGATATCTAGATAGATAGATAGATAGATAGATAGATAGATAGATAGATAGATAGATAGATAGATAGATAGATAGATAGACAGACAGATATATAAGAGATATAGATAATAGATATAGATAGGTAGATAGATAGATAGATAGATAGATAGATAGATAGATAGATAGATAGATAGATAGATAGATAGATAGATATAAAAATGGATAGATGGATAAAATAGAGATATGATACACACACATCTAGAAAGAGGGAGAGAATGGATACATAGATATAAAAATGGATAGCTAGATAGATAGAATAGACAGATAGATGGTAGATGATAGATGGATAGATAGATACATAGATATAGATAAAAATGGATAGCTAGATGCATAGAATAGACAGATGATAGATAATAGAGAGATGGATGGATAGATAGATAGATAGATAGATAGATAGATAGATAGATAGATAGATAGATAGATAGATAGGATTATTTACCTTACAAAAGTATTATTTTTTATTTTGCATTTGTCCAAACTCTGATGCTGTATTGTCTGGACCAAATCACTTATCCCTCTCTGTTGCTCAAACATTATAAATATATTTGAAGTAACGCACAATTGCTTTCTAGGATTTGCAAGGCAATGGGCTCTGTTTTGCAACCAGGGAAAAAAACAAAACAAAAAACAAACAAACCAGAAAGGTGAGGACATCCAGAATATTTCCAGATTCTATTCTTAGCCGAACAGATCACGATGGACATCATTTTACCTGTCTATCCTGACTGCTGGCTCCTCCATGTATCCCTGCTTTGCTTGCGTGTTAAAGAGGGATTGATTTTTCAATCAAGCCCTGATTTTTTTACACCGTTCGGTTTGTCGAACGGTGAACAAGATGCCACCATTCAATCGGGCTGCTCAGCTCACATTTTCCTCATCCCTGCAAAACCACCAGGAAACAGACCAACAAGAAAAAAGCTCTATAATAAAATCTCAGCCTTTGCTAGCTGGTTTTTTTTTTTCCCCCATGCCATCCAATATAAACCAGACAGGAATGTAATACATGTTCAGACCTAGCCAGAGGTGAAGGATTAAGTCCCTGACAAGTAAAGGATGTTGCAGTTCTATTGCATTCGTTTTCAGCGACTCCGCTTCTTCCTTTCCCGTGTAGAGTTTGGGATGTGTTCTTAAATTTATTTTGAGAGCGGGCGTAAGCCAGAAGGATTGTAGCTGCTACAAAACAAATCTATTTCACGCAGATGAAAGAAAGGTGACAGGTAGTCATGTTTTAAACACTGTCTGATGTTCTCTCTCTCTCTCTCTCTCTCTCTCTCTCTCTCTCTCTCTCTCTCCCTCCCTCCCTCCCTCCCTCCATCCCTCCATCCCTCTCTCTCTCCCCCCCTCTCTCTTTCTCTTTCTCTTTTTTTAAAATGATACCTGGTAACTGAGGTTTCTTAAAACAGTATGCTTTAGCCATCCCAAATATGAATGATTCCGGATTTTCAGAAATAATTTGCAGCTATGTTTTGGTTTTTTAAAAACTCTTCTGCACCAGGAGCTGACCAAAGCAGAGAAGAAAATGCTCAGTTACAGGACTTAGTGTGTATGCTAATCACAAGTGACTTTAAACATCTGGTTTTTGTGGTAGTGTTTGAGATAAGATGACCAACTTTTTTATAATGAAAAGGAGGACACAAATAAATTGAAGAAAAAAATACCGTAAATTAAAAAAAAAACATTTTATTCATTGCAACAATAATACAGACAACTTGCATGTGCAAAGTTTGCCAGCCGGGTGTTTTGGCGCGCTCAGCAGCAATTCCTATTGGCTTTCGAAAGCCAATAGTTGGAGTAACACAACTCATGCAAAAGTTAAAAAAAAAACATCAAAAAAGGGTGCTGGAACGCCATTCTGAGCGTTCTATGAGAAAAATAAAGCCCTGCAGATTAATCTTCAAATATTGAAAAGGAGGACATGAAGGAGGACACTTTTCGAGGGAGGACACAACTTACAAAAGGAGGACTGTCCTCCCTTAGTGAGATGAAGGGGAATTCATTACCAGTTTTGCCTTCCTATCACCAGAATTAGATCCTGTCCTGTCCTGTCCAGTTGCCTTTGGAAAAAGCTCCTTTGGGACAACCCTAACCTGGATGACCGACAATCTCCATAGACATTTACCTCTTAGAACGCCTAAATATCAAATTACAAAATGCCTGCACCAAATGCAATGCTAGCCAGCTACAACTGGTCAAGGGGAGACGTTGGGTTGGTTGAACTCAGTGGTGGGATTCAGATTCCTGAACAACCGGTTCTCTGCGTGGATGCAGGCCTAGGCCTCTGAGGCCTAGAATGGAAGTGATATCCACGCACTTCTGGTGGGCCGTTCTAGGCCTGGGAGGCCTTCTCCAGGCCTCCGCAGCCTAGAACGGACTTCCAGAGTGACATCCATGCACTTCCGGCGGGCTGTTCTAGGCCTGGGAGACCTCCTCCAGTCCTCTGAAGCCTAGAATAGACTTCTGGAAGTGACACACTTCCGGTGGGCCGTTCTAGGGAGGCCTCCCAGGCCTAGAACAGGCTTCCGGAAGTGACATCCATGCACTTTCGGCAGGCCGTTCTAGGCCTGGGAGGCCTCCTCCAGGCCTCTGAGGCCTAGAACGGACTCCTGGAAGTGACATCCATGCACTTTCGGCAGGCCGTTCTAGGCCTGGGAGGCCTCCTCCAGGCCTCCGAGGCCTAAAACAGACTTCTGGAAGTGAGATCCATGCACTTCCGGTGGGCCATTCTAGGCCTGGGAGTGACATCCACGCATTTCTGGAGGGCTGTTTTAGGCCTGGGAGACCCCCTTCAGGCCTCCGAGGCCTAGAACGAACTTCCGGAAGCAACATGGGTTCAGCCAGTTCTCCAAACTCAACAACATTTAGCTACCGGTTCTGCTGAACCGGTGCAAACCGGCTGAATCCCACCACTGGTTGAACTGCCCTGGATTCCGAAAAATTTGACCCACTGGGAAATCAATACCTCTGAAAACATGCTGGCTGGATCGAAAATATCATAAGGTCAGTGAGTTTTAGGGATATTTTTTTTCCCCGGCATTTGTTTTACGAATTCCCCGCTGAAGTTCAAGGAAGACTTTGGCGAGCCGTAGAAAAATCTAAAAAGGACATTTGTTTCTTTGCCTCGCCTTTACATCCAGATTCAGTCACAGTTTTTGTTCCATACAGTATTAACCTTGTGAACTCCCAAGCTTCCTTTTTTCGCTTATGTATTCGAGATGGACGATGTTTAATATTTATATATATTTATATGTGAGGGCGTAAGTATATACATACGTTGCATGTAGCATGTTTATATGTGTGTCTTGTATGTGTACACTTTTGAGAGCAGGGGGACAGGATTTCATTTTGAATGCGTGCCAGTGTGCCCACAGTAAAAAGAAAAAAATGACAATAAAGGTTATCTTATCTTTACGGCTCATATTTGGGAGGTTTAGAGCAGCAGCTGTTCCCGGAAATTGGCACCAGCATCAGGGTAAAAAACAAAACAAAACAGCATTTAATGCACTTATGCAAGTGGCAAAGTCAGCCTGTTTCTGCTGCCCCTTAAAAGGTTTGTGTTTGTGGTTTAGCAGTGCTCATAAATCCCATTGATTATGATGATGATGATTAATTAGAAAAATACCCTCAGCTTTTTCCATCCTGTTTGGAAGTCACCTGATAGGCATTTTTACAAAGTTTGCAATAGTGGTGACTATTGGTAGTTAGGATGAGGAAGAAGATTCGTTCTCTGAGCTGGTGGGTTGATTTCCGAACGTTTTGTTACCAGACTAGGTAACATTTTCAGCGGAGTTGAGGGGGGATGTTGGTGTTCTTCTGTGGATAAGGGCTTCAGGTGTGGGTGTGTCAAGTGAGGCTCTTGTGATGGTTCAGGTGTGAGTCCTCATTTAGAGGCTGGTGATGGGTCTCGTGATGGGGGAGGTTACATCAGGTTAGGATAATAATAACAATAACAATAATGATGATGATGATGACAACGATGGAAGGAACCTTGGAGGTCATCTAGTTCAACCCCCTGCTCAGGCAGGAAACCCTATACCATTTCAGACAAATGGTTGTCCAGTCTCTTGTTAAGAACTTCCGGTGTTGAAGCATTCACAACTTCTAGAGGCAGGTTGTTCCACTGGTTAATTGTTCTCGCTGTCAGGAAGTTTCTCCTTAGTTTCAGGTTGCTTTTCTCTTTGGTCAGTTTCCATCCGTTGCTTCTTGTCCTGCCTTCAGGCGCTTTGGAGAATAGCTTGACTCCCTCTTCTTTGGGGCAGCCCCTGAGATACTGGAAGACTGCTATCATGTCCCCCCTTTGTCCTTCTCTGCATTAAACTGGACGTCCCCAATTCCTGCAACCGTTCTTCCTATGTTTTAGCCTCCAGTCCCCTGATCATCTTTGTTGCTCTTTGCACTCTTTCCAGAGTCTCAACCTCTTTTTTACATCGTGGTGATCAAAACTGGATGCAGCATTCCAAGTGTTGTTGATACCTCCTCCTCCTCCAGTCCTTCTCTTGCTTCATCTCCTCTCCCTCTTTCTCTTTCTCTTTCTCTCTTCCCCTCCTTCTCCTCCTGTCCTTCTCCTCCTTCTCCAGTCCCTCTCTTGCTTCTTCTCCTCTTCCTCTCTCTCTCTTTCTCTTTCTCCTCTTCCCCCCCCCTCCTCCTCCTCCTCCCCCTCCTCCTCCTCATTAAATCCAATTAAAAGCCTTGATTGTGTCAGAGAAAATGTCTGCCAATCCTAATCGAATCTAATAAGCTTTAAAATAGCATTCAACCCAGGGATTTGATTCGGAAGCTAACCACATGCTTCGACTGAAGTGATTCCCATCCTGTTTGTTTATTTCTCCCCCCCCCCCTTGACATGCATGAGATTCTCTTTTCCGTCTGGGAAGGCGCCGTTGTTTGATTTTCTTGAAATCCTACAGAGAAAAGCACAATCAGAACAGAACAATTCCTTTTTTTTCTTACAATTCCTTTTCTTTTCTTCCCAGGAATTGGAGAGTGCAGGTAGTCCTCGACTTACAACAGTTCACTTAGTGACCGTTTGACTTAGGACTGTTTTTCCCACTTTTACCACCGCTGTAGCATCCCTGGGGGGTCACATGATCAGAATTCAGAGGCTTGGCAACTGGCATGTACTTAGGACGGTTGCTCTGGGTCCCGGGGTCACGTGATCCCCTTTGGTGACCTTTTGACAAGCAAAGTCAATGGGGGAAAGCCGGGTTTACCTAACAACCGTGTGAGTAACTTAACAACTGCAGCGATCCACTTAATAACTAAGAGTTTGTAAACGGGCAAAATTCAACGAATAAATGTCTGGCTTAACAATAGAAATGGTGGTTATAAATTGAGGACCACATGAGCATGGGGATCCTGCAACGGTCGTGAGTGTGAAAAGGACTACCTGTAATAAAGCTAATGGTTAGTGTAACCTGGGTGTATTCCCAAGTAGTCCTTGACTTACGACTGGTCACTTAGTCACAGGAATGGAATGGAGTGGAGTGGAGTGGATAGAATAGAATAGAATAGAATAGAATAGAATAGAATAGAATAGAATAGGATAGAATTAGAGTAGAGTAGAGTAGAGTAGAGTAGAATAGAAAACATAGAATAGAATTAGAGTAGAGTAGAATAGAATAGAAGAATAGAATAGAACAGAACAGAACAGAATAGAATAGACAATATGGAATGGAATAAAATAGAATAGAAAATATAGAATAGAATAGAATTAGAGTAGAATAGAGTAGAGTAGAATAGAATAGACAATATAGAATAGAATAGAATAGAATAGAATAGAATAGAATAGAATAGAAAATATAGAATAGAATTAGAGTAGAGTAGAATAGAATAGAATAGAATAGAATAGAATAGAATAGAATAGAATAGAATAGACAATATGGAATGGAATAGAATAGAATAGAAAATATAGAATAGAATAGAATAGAATAGAATTAGAGTAGAGTAGAATAGAATAGAATAGAATAGAATAGAAGAATAGAATAGAACAGAACAGAACAGAACAGAACAGAATAGACAATATGGAATGGAATAGAATAGAATAGAAAATATAGAATAGAATAGAATTAGAGTAGAATAGAGTAGAGTAGCATAGAATAGACAATATAGAATAGAATAGAATAGAATAGAAAATATGGAATAGAATTAGAGTAGAGTAGAATAAAATAGAAGAATAGAATAGAATAGCATAGAATAGAATAGAATAGACAATATGGAATGGAATAGAATAGAATAGAATAGAAAATATAGAATAGAATAGAATAGAATAGAATTAGAGTAGAACAGAATAGAATAGAACAGAATAGAATAAAATAGGATAGGATAACCAAGTTGGAAGGGACCTTGGAGGTCTTCTAGTCCAACCCCCTGCTCAGGCAGGAAACCCCCTACCATTTCAGACAAATGGAAGTTATGACCGATGCCCCCAAATGTTTTTATGACCTGGTTCTGACGTTCCAGGGGTTCCCCCCCCCCGTGACTATAATTGACCATATTCAGCAACAGCCTAATGGGTCATTTCTATCCAAAATGTAGGTCTCAAGCAATGCGCACTTGCTTATGTGTGCTCCCTCGGGCGCCCGGGCAAGGAAAGCGTGCCCTCCCTCTTTTTTGTTCCTGGTCTGGGCCCTTCTGTTGGAGGCCCAATTATGCCAGGCAGTGACAAGTAGAAAAATGAATTAGCCAAAAGCTTTGTAATGCCAGCGTTATTTATCTTTTATAAGCTGGCCAGCTCAGCTGCAGAGCGGCTGCGAGCTCCTTTATGCCTCCAATCCGCCTTTGATCCCTCTTTCTTTATAGCCCCTTGTAGGGTCCCTTTGCTCCTGGTTGCAAAAACCCTCTTTATTTCCCCCGCCATCGAATGGCGAAGGATAAGAGCAGAGAAAGAGGCAGATCAGACTGCAGGGGGTGAAAGGAAGGCAGCAAAAAGTGTGTGTGTGTGTGTGTGTGTGTGTGTGTGTGTGTGCGCACACGGGCTTGTGTTGGGTATTTAAAGCTTTATTCTCTGCCCTCCCCCCCTCCCTCCAGTTGTTCTGGAGAAGGAAATTGATCTGTCGGATTTATTTCCTGTGATCGAAAACTCTTGAGGAGTGACGGAAGAGAAGGGGCTGATTCTGGCATGAATTCTTGCACTACAACGAATAATTGTTATAGATAATATATAATGGAATATTAACAGAATAGAATTGGAGAAGGGAAGGGAAGGGAATCTACCTATCTATCTATCTATCTATCTATCTATCTATCTATCTATCTATCTATCCATCCATCCATCCATCCATCCATCCATCTATCTATCTATCTATCTATCATTGATAATTTATCTGTCTATCTATTATTGTCTATCTGTCTATCTATATCTATCATAGATTATCTATCATCTATCTATGATAGATAATCTCTGTCTGTCTATCTGTCATAGATAAACTGCCTATATCTCTATGACAGATAATATCTATCTATCTATCTATCTATCTATCTATCTATCTATCTATCTATCTATCTATCTATCTATCTATCTATCATCTATCTATGATAGATAATCTCTGTCTATCTATCATAGATAAACTGTCTATATCTATCTATCTATGACAGATAATCTGTCTATCTGTGTCTATCTATTTATATCTATCTATCTATGATAGAAAATCTATCTATCATAGATTATCCATCTATCTATCTATGATAGATAATCTCTGTCTATCATAGATAAACTCTCTCTCTCTCTAAAACAGATAATCTGTCTGTGTCTATCTATCTATTTCTATATCTATCTATAAAATCTATATCTATCACAGATAATCTATCTACTATCTATCTATCATAGATAATTTATCTATCTATCTATCATTATCTATCAATGATAGATAATCTCTGTCTATCATAGATAAACTGTCGATATCTATCTATAACAGATAATCTGTCTATCATCTATCATAGATAATCTCTGTCTATCTATCATAGATAAACTGTATATCTATCTATCTATGACAGATAATCTGTCTGTGTCTGTCTATTTATATCTATTTATCTATCTATCATAGATAATTTATCTATCTATCATCTATCTATCTATCTATCAGATAATCTCTCTGTCTATCATAGATAAACTGTCTATCTATTTATGACAGATAATCTGTCTATCTATCTATCAGATAATCTCTCTGTCTATCATAGATAAACTGTCTATCTATATCTATCTATCTATGACAGATAATCTGTCTATTCGTATCTATCTATCTATATCTATCTATCTATCTATCTCTCTATGACAGATAATCTATCTATCTATTTGTATCTATCTATCTATCTATCTATCTATCTATCTATCTATCTATCTATCTATCTATCTATCTATCTATCTATATCATAGATAATCTATCTATGTATATATCATAGATAATCTACCTACCTACCTTTCTAACATGTATCTATCATCAATTTATTTAACATAACTTAACTTGGCAAAAGAGAAACAGAGGTCATTAAAAAAAATTAATTAGTGGAAAACCTGGACCAAACTTGAGGCAGATGGAGAACAGAGTCAGGCGGTTGTTTTCTGCGTTTCTCTGCTTTTCTCTTGGTTATTTATTTTTTCTCTCAGTCCCAACTTTGCTGCTCTTTCTGGAGTGGTTGGTCTGCTCCCACCAAAAGTGCCAGCAAAGGCTGACGGCTTGTAAACACATGCAGATTTTGTATCTCAGGGGGTGTGGGTGCAAGAATTACTTCCCTACTCAACAAGGTTGCAGAAGCATCCGCAGAAGGATCAACAAACTTTAACGTAGCATGTTTTTTTTTAAAATGGGATCAAAGTTTAGTTCCTTTTCAACTAGGTCTACGCATTATGTGTTCAAAGTCGGATAATTTGAGCTTGATCGTTTTGTCCCTGGAGTGAGAATAGAATAGAATAGAATAGAATAGAATAGAATAGAATAGAATAGAATAGAATAGAATAGAAAATAGGGAATAGAACATAACAGAATAGAAGATAGAATAGAATAGAATAGAAATATGGGATAGGATAGGATAGGATAGGATAGGATAGGATAGGATAGGATAGAATAGAATAGAAAATATGGAATAGAATAGAATAGAATAGAATAGAACAGAACAGAACAGAATAGAATAGAATAGAATAGAATAGAATAGAATAGAAAATATGGAATAGAATAGAATAGAATAGAATAGAATAGAATAGAATAGAATAGAATAGAATAGAATAGAAAATATGGAATGGAATGGAATATAGAATATAGAACACAGAATATAGAATGGAATGCAATGGAATAGAAGATGGAAGGGACCTTGGAGGTCTTCTAGTCCAGCCCCTGCTCAAACAGGAGAACCTATACCATTTCAGACAAATGGCTGTCCAGTCTCTTCTTTAAAAATTCCAGGGTGGGGATTCCTCTGTTGAGGATTGGCAGTGGGGGTGGGGTGGGTTTGGTTTTTATTCCTCCCCCCCATCTGCTGGGTGGTTGCAGCAGTTTTTGGTCCCTTCACATGACCCTGGGACACCGTGACTGTCATAAATAAGAATCCGTTGCCAAGCATCTGAATGTAAATCACAAGACCCTGGAGAGGCTGCAACATTCCAGCTGATCGGCGCTTCTTCTGGGCTCAGCGGAAGCGCCAGGATCAGTGCTGCTTTCCAGCTGATTGGTGCTTCTTCAGGGCTCAGCAGAAGCTCCAGAATCAGCGGTGAGCTCCAGTTGGAGCCTGGCACTGATCCTGGCGCTTCCACTGAGCCCTGACAGCACCGAAGAAGCGCCAATCAGCTGGAAAGTGGCACTGATCCTGGCGCTTCCGCTGAGCCCTGACAGCCCTGCAGCTCCAGCCGTCTCTCGCTCAGGCTTGTGTGGTGCTGCCACCGGTTCAGCTCATTCCCCTCCCCTGCTACCACTTTTCTAGGATGGTCGCGTACCCCCTGCCAGGTGCCAAGGTACCACACGTGGTACCCGTACCACTGGTTGAAAAGCCCTGGACTAGATGACCTCCAAGGTCCCTTCCAGCTCTACTCGGATTGATTGGTTCTCTTTAAAATTAGTTAAGAGGCCAGAATATCTGGAGGTTCAAAATGTCTGTAAACTCTTTACTTGACTGCTGACGACTCAGCTGAAGTCGGGCGGTGATAAATGTAGTCCAAGTTTAAATCTGCTGAGGTAAGGAGGGCCATTCGTTTCCTGAGTCAACCAGAATTGTATTTAAAAGCCAAGTTATTTATTAAATTATCCAAGAGCTGCACGGAGGATCTTTTCACAAATGAAAGCCCTTCTCCCCCGCCTTTCTGTTGAGTGACCTTCCTCCTTTAAAGTGGCCAGCCTTAATTTTGGAGTACAGGCAGTCCTTGATTTACGACCGCTTGAAGTTACGACAGCACTGAAAAAAGGAGACTTTTGACTAGTTTTCACGCTTAACGGCCTTTCCAACACCTCGGATGCTTGGCAACTGACTCCTTTTTATGACGGTTGCAGTGTCCCGGGGTGCCCTTTTGCGGCCTTCGGATGAGCAAAGTTAAGGGGCAGGCCGGATTCACTTAACAACCAGGTCACTAATAACAGCATCGATTCACTTAGTGGCGGTCGTTAAATGAGGGAACTCACTTAACGACTGCCTTGCTTAGCGGCAAAAACGTCGGGCTCCGTTTTAGTCGGACATTGAGTACTAAATGTAATCATATTTATCAGTGGATTTTTTTTTCCTCCACAAGGATAAAGTTTAGGCCCTAAAGTTTCTGCCTTAGGCGTGAAAGTCGGCTGGGTGACTTTGGACCAATCACCAGGAGACTGGGAGTTCTAGTTCCGCCTTAGGCGTGAAAGCCGGTTGGGTGACTTTGGGCCAATCACCAGGTGATGGTGAGTTCCAGTTCTGCCTTAGGCGTGAAGGGCAGCTGGGTGACTTTAGGCCAATCACCAGGAGACTGAGAGTTCTAGTTCCGCCTTAGGCGTGAAAGCTGGTTGGGTGACTTTGGGCCAATCACCAGGAGACTGGGAGTTCTAGTCCTGCCTTAGGCATGAAGGGCAGCTGGGTGACTTTGGGCCAGTCACTAGGAGACGGTGAGTTCTAGTTCTGCCTTAGGCATGAAGGGCAGCTGGGTGACTTTAGGCCAATCACCAGGAGACTGAGAGTTCTAGTTCTGCCTTAGGCGTGAAAGCCGGTTGGGTGACTTTGGGCCAATCACCAGGAGACTGGGAGTTCTAGTTCCACTTTAGGTGTGAGAGCCGGCTGGGTGACTTTGGGCCAATCACAGGAGATGGTGAGTTCTAGTTCTGCCTTAGGCATGAAAGCCAGCTGGGTGACTTTGGGCCAATCACCAGGAGACTGGGAGTTCTAGTCCTGCCTTAGGCGTGAAAGCCGGCTGGGTGACTTTGGACCTTGACTCTTTTATGACTGGTGGACTTCAACTCCCAGAATTCCTGAGCCAGCCATGCTGAGGGGAAAGGGGAGAGGTTTCATGCTGGCTCAGGAATTCTGGGAGGTGAAGTCCACCAGTCGTAAAAGGGCCAAGGTTGCCTACCCCTGTCCTAAATCCTCCTGTTCTAAGCGGTGAGCCTCCTAGACCAGGGGTAGGCAACCTTGGCTTTTTTATGAGGCGTGGACTTTAACTCCCAGAATTCCTGAGCCAGCAGGGCTCAGCATGGAAACCTCTCCCTTTCCCCTCAGCGTGGCTGGCTCAGGAATTCTGGGAGTTGAAGTCCACCGGTCATAAAAGAGCCAAGGTTGCCTACCCCTAGTCTAGGAGGCTCACCGCTTAGAACAGGAGGCCTTAGGACAGGGGTAGGCAACCTTGGCTTTTTTATGACTCGTGGACTTCAACTCCCAGAATTCCTGAGCCACCCACTCTGAGGGGAAAGGGAGAGGTTTCCAAGCTGAGCCATGTTGGCTCAGGAATTCTGGGAGTTGAAGTCCACGAGTCATAAAAGAGCCAAGGTTGCCTACCCCTGGCCTAGGAAGTCTGAAGCCCCAAAAAACAGTCGAAAAGAAGATAGGCCCAAACATTTCTCACGCCAGCCAAAATCACCACAAAAGCACATTCAGCAAATGACTCAAACTAATCTAAATTACAGTTTTACGTTGCTTTTGGTTTCGGCTTCGGGTCTGGTGTGGGCCCAGACTTTGCGGCCTGTAAATCTTGATTTGTGGCGTCGTTCAGTGTGAACCACAACGAGGCCACCCATCCGAGGCCTGCTTGATTATTGATGGGCTTGACTGATGGCTGCTCTTGTGTATAAATATATATAAATATAAATATATAGGGGGTTGTCGTTGTTGTTTTGATCCTTCACACCTTGAGTGGAAATGCCGGGGTGGGGGAAATGGTGGCGCAGGCAGATCGTCCCTCCGTTGTCTGGCCCGAAAATTTCAAGCCCACCAAGCTGTGACCAGGAGCAGGTGCTGGAGAGAACGGAGGGGGGGGTCCCTCTTCGTCATAACCCAGCACTTAATTGCCCAATTAGCATCGTGCCCTGTTAAAGGCAAACGGGCGAGAAACAAAGGTGGAGTCTCGCCATGAAAGGAAGCCGGGAAATTTCTCCTCAGCTTGGAACCTGGTTCTGTTCTTTGGTAGGCCTCCTCCTCCAAGATGGCTGTCCTTCTGTTCGTTTGGTAGCCCCCTTTCAAAAGGGACTCTCCCTGCAGGCCTCTGTTTCCTCTCTCTCTCTCCCTCCCTCTCCCTCCCTCCCACCCTCTCTCTCTGTCTCTCCCTCCCTCCCTCTCCCTCCCACCTTCCCTCTCTCCCTCTCTCTCTTTCTCCCTCTCTCCCACTGTCTCTCTCCCTCCCTCCCACTCTCTCCATCCCACCTT
>JAKSXO010000057.1:2975705-2977553 GCA_024509115.1 Crotalus helleri | reverse complement strand
ACCCCATAATACAGTTCCCCATGTGGGTGGTGACCCCCCAAGTGGGTATGGCCACCAATAAGAGGGAGTAGGACAGCTAGGGAAAAGGAAAAAATGGCGGGACAGCGTGGTTTGGCGACCCCCGTGAAATGGTCGTTTGACCCCAAATGGGGGTCCCGACCCACAGGTTGAGAAACCACTGTCCTAAAGGGAGAAGAGGCTACACACGTCGGCAGGATTGGAAGGGAATGGGAGGAGGAGGAGGAGGAGGAGGAGGAGGAGGAGGAGGAGGAGGAGGAGGAGGAGATTGAAGGGGGAAAGAGAAGGAGGAGAGAAAATGAAGGAGAAAAAAAAGTCTTGGTGCTTTTTGAGCTTGCATGTTTTCTTGCAAACATTTCATGACCCAACTAGGTAACATCAACAGTGCTGAAGGGGAAGTGCGGGGGAGGGGAGGAGGAGGAGGAGGAGGAGGAGGAGGAGGAGGAGGAGGAGGAAGATTGAAGGGGAAAGAGAAGGAGGAGAGAAAATGAAGGAGAAAAAAAGTCTTGGTGCTTTTTGAGCTTGCATGTTTTCTTGCAGACATTTCATGACCCAACTAGGTAACATCAACAGTGCTGGAAGGGAAAGTGTGGGGGGAGGAGAGGAAGAGGAGGAGGAGGAGGAGATTGAAGGGGAAAGAGAAGGAGAAGAACAGAAACCTTGGTGGTTTCTGAGCTTGCTTGTTTTCTTGGAGACATTTCATGACCCAACTAGGTGACATCAACCATGCTAGAAGAAAATGTAGGGGGGAGGAAGAGGAGGAGGAGGAGGAGGAGGAGGAGATGGAGGAGGAGGAGAATGGAAGGAAAAGTAGGAGAAAAGAAGGAGAAGAAAAAAATCCTTGGTGGTTTCTGAGCTTGCTTCTTTTCTTCCAGACGTTTCATGACCCAGCTAGGTAATATCAACAGTGCTGGAAGGGAATGTGGGGGAGGAGGAGGAGAAGGAGGAGGAGGGAGTCATGAGAAGGATTGAAGGGGAGGAAGGAGGAGGAAAAAGAGAAGGAGAAGAACTGTGGGGTTCTTGATGCTCTCTGAGCTGGATGGTTTTCCTTGCAGACATTTCATGACTCAACTAGGGAACATCATCAGTGCTAGAAAGGAGTGAGGAGAAGGATTGAAGGGGAAGAAGGAGGAAGAAAAAGAGAAGAACTGTGGGGTTCCTCTCTCTCTCTCTCTCTCTCTCTCCTCTCTCTCTCTCTCTCTCTCTCTCTCTCTCTCTCTCTCATCTATCTATCCATAACAATCATCTATCTATCTATCTATCTATCTATCTATCTATCTATCTATCTATCTATCTATCTATCTATCTATCTATCTATCTATCTATCATCCACCCACCCACCCACCCACCCACCCACCCATCCATCCATCTATCTATCTATCATCCACCCACCCACCCACCCATCCATCCATCTATCAATCTATCATCCACCCACCCACCCACCCATCCATCCATCTATCTATCTATCATCCACCCACCCACCCACCCATCCATCCATCTATCTATCATCCACCCAACTATCTATCTATCTATCTATCTATCTATCTATCTATCTATCTATCTATCTATTATCTATCTATCTATCATCCACCTATCTATCTATCTATCTATCATCATCCACCTATCTATCTATCTATCTATCTATCTATCTATCTATCTATCTATCTATCATCTGTCTGTATCTATTATCTATCTCTATCATCTATCTATTCATCTCTCTCTCTCTCTCTCTTCTCTCTCTCTCTTCACTATCTAGCTATCTTATCTCTCTATCATCTCTCTATCAATCATTTATCTAGGAAGCACCCACAGCTTCTGACAGCCAGCTGT
>JAKSXO010000057.1:2910705-2970705 GCA_024509115.1 Crotalus helleri | reverse complement strand
CAGAAAGCCGACCGCAAACTCATGCAGAGAAGTGGTGGGCACACCTCTCTGGAGCTTTGGGGATGATAGAAAACCGTAAATTTCACACACCCACACACATAGATGTAGAGTCACATCTAGACACACAAACATAATCTGGTCAATATTTTTCGTGTAACCAGAAACCCGACCGCAAACTCATGCAGAGAAGTGGTGGCACACTCTTCTGGAGCTTTGGGATTGTAGAAAACCGTAAACCTCACACACCACACACCCACACACATGGACACAGACTCACCTATAGACACACAAACATAATTTGATCGATATTGTTCGTGTAACCAGAAAGCCGACCGCAAACTCATGCAGAGAAGTGGTGGACACACTCTTTGCAGCTTTGGGATGATAGAAAACCATAAATTCCACACACCCCACACACATGCACATACTGTACATATGGACACAGACAACTTTTGCTCAATGTTGTTTCTCTGAGCAGAAAGCAGATCACAAACTCATGCAGAGAAGTGGTAGGCACACTCCTCTGAAGCTTTGGGAGTATAGAAAGCGCTAAATTTCATACACACACACACACACACACAGCAGAGAGAGAGAGAGAGAGAGAGAGAGAGAGAGAGAGAGAGAGAGAGAGAGAGAGAGAGCGCACTACAATTTCATCAATATCGTTCCTCTAACCTCAAAGCCGACAACAAACTCATGCAGAGAAGTGGCAGGCACACTCCTCTGAAGCTTTGGGAGTATAAAAAGCGCTAAATTTCATACATCCACACACGTATAGACACACACACACACACACAAAAACACACGCAAAGCAATACAATTTGATCCATATTGTTGCTCTCACTACAAAGCCGACAACAAACTCATGCAGGGGAAATGACAGGCACACTCCCCTGAAGCGTTGGGAATTATAGTAAAAAGCTCTCAATTTCACACACCCTTGCAGACACACCCCCAAAAACATTTCTGCCTTCTTGACGCCTGGTTTTGCCTTTTGCTCTCATCATAAATTGAGTCAGCGCATTACTTAATTTAATGAAGAAATTAATTAAGATAGTCCTCGACTTACGACAGTTCTCCCCGGTGAAGTTATCACCGCACCGAGAAAAGTGACGTACGACCGTTTTTCATATGTAACGACCGTTGCAGCCTTCCCACGGTCACGGGGTCAATTTCAGCCGCTCGGCCAGGGACTCGTATTTACGACGGTTGCAGAGTCCCTGTGTGTGTGTGTGTGTGTGTGTGTGTGTGTGTGTGTGTGATGCGATCCCTTTTTGCGGCCTTCCGACAAGCAGAGTCGACGGGGGGAAGCCAGGTTCACTTAACAATCGCATTAAACAAATGCAGCGATTCGCTTAGCGACGGCGGCAGGAAAGGTTCGTAAAAACGGGGCAAAACTCACCGAACGAATGTCTGGCTTAGCCGCGGAAGTCTTTAGGCTCAGTTGGGACGTAAATCGAGGACTTCTTGAGAGGCAGACTGGGGGTCTGTTGGCTAAAGGGGGGCTCCCTCCCTTTCCCCCCCCAGTTTGGGGGGAAACAACACACTTTGATTTATCCCACACGTCAAAAGAGATGCAAGAAAAGAGATGAGACATGTGGCTAGTCCGAATTTTGGGGTCCCTGAACGCCCCCCCCCCCAGCTGCGACCATATGGCCTCCTTCTGCCTCTTCCCAGCTTTTTTTCCCCATCTTGGTTTAATCTCAGCCTGTTTTGGAGGGGCTCAGAGCTGGCTTCGCAAGGCCCGGGGTCCAGCTGTCAAGAGTGGATTTGAAGCGTCTGTGGGACGGCAGCCAAGAGCCCTATCTATCCCTGGGCCTTGCCCAAACGGAGGCCTCTTGGCCAGACTTCAAAAACAATACGTCCGAGGATAGGCCCCGGAGTCCTCTTGGCTGCAGCCAAAGGGGGCCGTGCGGCGTGTCAGGGAAGGCGGACAAAGCGGGGGGGGGGGGGACGAACAGCTTTGCTGTTGGGAGACAGGACGGAAGAGGCTCTGGGGATAAGGCTCGCTGGACGAGACCAGATGGACGGTCAGGGAGAGCCGGCTTGGAAAAGCCGCCCTGGGCCGGTGGAGACGGCGGCAAAGTCTGTTTGGAAGTTGAGTGTTTTGGGAGGAGGGAGGGGCTCCTGTCTGGTCCCTGGAGGGAAGGTGGAGGTCAGCAGAGGTAGATTTCCTGGGGTAGATTTCACTCATCCTTATCCTTGTCATCTTCATCTTTATCCTTCTCCTCCTCCACCCCCACCTTCTCCTTACTTATCCCTATCCTATCCTATCCTCCCTTCCCTTGCGTTATTTATTTTATTTTATGTATTTTATTTTTATGAGACTTATATACCGCTTTAAGTGCAAGCACTCTCTAAGCGGTGTACACCAGTAAGCAATGTATATATATATATTTACATTGCCCCCAACAATCTGGGTCCTCATTTTACCTACCCCGGAAGGATGGAAGGCTGAGTCAACCTTGAGCCGGTGAGATTTGAACCGCTGACCTGCTGAACACAGTCAGCTAAAGTGGCCTGCAGTCCTATCCTATCCTATCCTATCCTATCCTATCCTATCCTATCCTATCCTATCCTATCCTATCCTATCCTATCCTATCCCATATTTCTCTTCTCTTCTCTTCTCTTCTCTTCTCTTCTCTTCTCTTCTCTTCTCTTCTCTTCTCTTCTCTTCTCTTCTCTTCTCTTCTCTTCTCTTCTCTTCCATTCCATTCCATTCCATTCCATTCCATATTTTCTATTCTATTCTATTCTATTCTATTCTATTCTATTCTATTCTATTCTATTCTATTCTATTCTATCCTGTCCTACCTTCCTGCCTTTATTATTTGTATAAATAACTCAGGGTGGTGAACCTACCTAATACTCCTCCCTCTTCCCATTTTCCCCACAAAACCATCCCTGTGAGGTGGTCTGATCTGAGAGAAAGTGACTGGCCCAAAGTCACCCAGGCAGGGAGGGAGGAGAGAGAGAGAGAGAGAGAGAGAGAGAGAGAGAGAGAGAGAGAGAGAGAGAGAGAGAGAGAGAGGAGAAAAAGAAAGGAAGGAGAAAGAAAGAGAGAGAGAAAGAGGGAGGGAGGGAGAAAGGAAAAAGAAAAAAAGAAAGAAAGAAGGCAATCAAGAAAAAAGAAAGAGAAAGAAAGAAAGAAAGAAAAGAAAAAAGGAAGGAAGGAAGTGAAAGAGAAAGAAAGAAAGGGAGGAAGGAAGCAAGGAAAAGAAAGAAAGAGAAAGGAGAAAGGAGAAAAAGGAAGGAAAGAGGGAAGGCGAAAGAAAGAGGAAGGAGGAAGGAAGGAGAAAGAGAAAAAGAAAGAAAGAGGGAGGAAGGAGAAAGGAAAAGAACGAAGGAAAGAGAAAGGGAGAAGGAAAGAAAGAGGGAGGACAGCCAGGCCATTTTTAAAGGCGTCGGTCACCGGCTTTTTCTGGGTCAAATCTTTGCACCTTGCCTGAGCCTCCCGTACAGGCAGTCTACTTGGGCCACCTCTAGACCTCTCTTCACGGGCGGTGATTAAATTATGAAGCCCATCCAGAAGCGCTCGTGATAGCCATTAATTAAAGATGGCTCGTTCAATCGACCGGGAGTCCGTGCCCGTGATTTCAATCATCCATCCATTCAGTCCAATTTCTGCATCATTTGCAAAAAACAAAACCAGACCAAAAACCAAAAAAATTGCATCCATCAAAACCCTCCAGACCTTTGCCCCGTGCTTCTTGCTGAAGTGCGCATTTTTCTGTGCAGGGGATTGAGCCAAAAAGGATATTTTTTTAAAAAAAAAAAAAGGAAAAAAAAATCGAGGAATTTTGCTAATTTTATCCCAGCCTTTGTCTCCATCTAAGGCACCTGCTGCAAAATGTGCACCAAATATAATTGCAAAATAGCTCTTAAGTTATGGGGCCATCGGATGAGAAGAGAACTGGAGAGACGAAAACCAACAGAGCAGAGTTTTGCGACGTTGGCAATTTGTCTGAAATGGTATATAGGTTCTCCTGCTCAAGAAGGGGGTTGGACTAGAAGATCTCCAAGGTCCCTTCCAGCTCTATTCCGTTCCACTCCATTCCATATTTTCTATTCTATTCTATTCTATTCCACATTCCATTCCTTTCCATATTTTCTATTCTATTCTATATTCTATATTTATATTCTATATTCTATTTTCTATTCTATTCTCTATTCTCTATTCTCTCTTCTCTTCTCTTCTCTTTTCTCTTCTCTTCTCTTCTCTTCTCTTCTCTTCTCTTCTCTTCTCTTCTCTTCTCTTCTCTTCTCTTCTATTCTATTCTATTCTATTCTATTCTATTCTATTCTATTCTATGCTATTCCTTTCCATATTTTCTATTCTATTCTATTCTGTTCTATTCTGTTCTGTTCTGTTCTGCTCTATTCTATTCTATTCTATTCTATATTCTATATTCTATATTCTATATTCTATTCTATATTCTATTTTCTATTCTATTCTATTCTATTCTATTCTATTCTATTCTATTCTATTCTATATTCTATATTCTATATTCTATATTCTATTCTATCCTATCCTATCCTATCCTATCCTATCCTATCCTATCCTATCCTATCCTATCCTATCCTATCCTATCCTATTCTATTCTATTCTATTCTGACTTCAACTCCCAGAATTCCTCCTTAGCTGGGCTCCATTGCAGAATTTGGGAATCTGTATAGGTAGCACTCTATTTACGACCACGATTGAGCCCAAAATTTCTGTTGCTAAGCGAGACAGTTGTCAAACAACACTTGCCACAGTTGTTAAGTCAATCACTGTTAGTAACACGCCTGCTAAGTAAATCTGGATTCCCCACTGACTTTGCTTGTCAGAAGTTTGCAAACGTTGATCACATGACCGTCATAAATACACGCCAGTTGCCAAACATCCGAATTTTGATCAGGTGACCACGGTCGTTAAGTGTGAAAAACGGTCATAAGTCACTTTTTCCAGTGCCATTGTAATTTTGAACGGTCATTAAATAAACAGTTGGAGGAGAGGGAAAAAAACCTCAGCATATAAAACTAAGCTCAAACAGATACATCCTGTGCATTTGTTAGTTTATTTACTGCAGATTCTAGCAAACTATAGAAACTGTATAAATCTCCCTAATAATCATCAAAGTGACCACAATAAAAAAAAAGTCACACCAGACAGAAATATGCAAACACGCCCAGACACGTGATGTACGCATATATGCCTCGCTAGAAATTCAGAGGTATTAACTGTATTAGTAGCAACATTGAAATTAATTAAAACAAGGTAAGGGGGGAAAAAAAGACTGGGTAATTCTACCGTAAATAGAAGAATTGCAAAAAATATAAAAAAATAAAAAAGGAGATTTATTTGTTAGGGTGCTTTGCTTGACCCGTTTTTCATTCCGGTGACTTATGTCTCTATATTCCGTTACACGTTTAATGGCTTTCCTCGCTCGGCCTGCTGTTTTTCTTTTCTTGATGTGGCCCTAACTTTAGACAAGGGTAGGGGAAAAAAATGATGCAACACATAAGCTGTGCATTAAATTTTTTTTTTAAAAAAATGGTGGGATATTATTAATCGGTGCAAAGTCAAACCAGACTGAACCAAAATCCTTTGAGGCCCTTTTTGTCATAGAGTCAATCAAAAAAAGGGCGCTTTGCTCGCCCCCTTAATGGGACAGGGATGGCATCTTAAAAGGGATGTGTGTGCATGTATTTGCACACGTGTGTTTCCCCCTCTGATCCAGTTTATCACACGTAAATCTTGGCGTCTCCCGTTTTCCATTTTATCGCGAACCAAGAAGCCATTTCCTAATTGCGGCAGAGATTAGACAGAGAGAAAACCCTGGAACCATTAAACGCGCAGGAAAGGCAAGGATAAATTAAAGGTATGCGCCGAGCGGTGCTACAAGTTCAGCGACATTTGTTAAGTAAATTGTACAGTTATTAAGACTCATTTCCCCGTCTGCGGATCTGTTCCCGGTAACTGGCGACCAGGGAAGAAAGAAATCTTAATTTGGAGACAGCAGCCAAAGAGACCTGCTCCGTCTCCTTGAGCATCTTCAACAAGCCAGGATGATGTCAAATGCGCTGTGACCTCATCACATGCTCCATCCTTTGTGTCGTTTGCATGATGGTGTCACTGTGTGTGCGTGAGAGAGAGAGAGAGAGAGAGAGATTACTTCGTCCAATGAATGGCCCTGCCAAGTTGGTTCCACCCAAATACGCTGGCTGGAATTAGGGAATTGAGTGATAATAATAATAGTAATAATAATAATAATAATAATAATAATAATAATAATAATAATAGTCAATTGCAAAAGGCGGCCTTACTAGGAACTGCTTCCATCCTGTGACGATATCTGTAATACCATCAAACATCCACATCTGCCTATCCCAGGTCCTGGGTAAGGACTCGATAGGTAGACAAAATGCCAAATCCAGTCTGAACATCTGGCTGACTGTGCAATGATCAATAATAATAATAATAATAATAATAATAATAACAACTAATGTACAGCACAGCTGCAGTTATAACAGAATACCTGGGATGTAAAATCAACAAAAAAGAAAAACAAACAAACAGTGCACCACAAAAATGGAAGGTTAGACTAGAAAATAAGATCAGCAAGTTAAGATCACATGCAAGCAAGCTAGAACAGATGAAAGAAAAGAAGCTGAAGAACAAGAAGACCAAACAATACCTAATTAAGAAATACCACTTAGAAACAAGGAAGATCAAGGAAGCACTGGAAATAATAAAGCAACAAATAACAGCTATAGCCAGGAAAATCAGTAGATATGAAGCTCGAATTGCAAACTATAGGCAGAACCTCCAATTTCAATCCAATCAGAAACGTTTCTACCAATCCATCAATGGAGAAACTGCAAGGAATCAGTCAGTACCTGACAAGGAAGAAACAGTGCAATTCTGGAAGCAGATATGGGATAACCCAAAGAAATACAACAAGGATGCGGCTTGGTTAAAAGAGGTAGATGCAAATAAAACAGAAGTTGAAATGAAAGAACTAGTAATAACAACAAAAATGGTAGAAAAAAGAGCAAAGAAAATCAAAAATTGGTCAGCACCAGGTGAAGATGAACTGCATGGGTTTTGGTTGAAACATCTAACTGTTATACACCCACTCATTGCCAAGCAATTCAACAATATACTACAAGGAGGAGAAATTGAAAAGTGGCTAACAACTGGGAAAACCTACCTAATAATGAAAAATCCAGCAAAAGGGGCAACACCAGGTAACTACAGGCCAATTACCTGCTTACCAACAACTTTCAAATTACTAACTGGTGTGGTAGCTGATGCAGTACAACAGCATCTAGTTGAAAACAATCTCTTTCCACCTGAGCAGAAAGGAAACCGCCCCAATAGCAGAGGAACAAAAGATCAACTCCTAATAGACAAAATGATCTTGGAAAACTGCAAGAGAAGGAAGACCAACCTGAATGTGGCATGGATTGACTACAAAAAGGCATTTGACTCTCTGCCACATGATTGGATAATCAAGTGCCTAGAAATAACAGGAGTAAGTAGAAACATCAGAAAATTTGTGCAAAGATCGATGGCACAATGGAAGACACAGTTGCAGATCAATGGTGAGAAACTGGGAGAGGTTAATATCAAGAGAGGAATATTTCAAGGAGATTCATTATCACCATTACTATTTGTTATTGCACTGTTTCCTCTGTCAACAATACTGAATAATTCAGGACATGGTTATCAAACATCAAAAACATCTGCTAGACTATCCCACCTCCTTTACATGGATGATCTGAAGCTGTATGGAAAAACATCATCTGAAATAGAATCGCTGCTCAACACTGTCCGTATATATAGCCAAGATATTGTAATGGAGTTTGGCTTGGACAAATGTGCCACACTTACTATCAAACAAGGAAAAATAGTGAAAACTGAAGGAATCAAGATGCCCCACAAAAATAACATTAAGAGTCTGGATGAGGAAGAGTACTACAAATACTTGGGTATCCTTCAAGCTGACAACATCAAGCACACTGAAGTCAAGAAAAAGATTAGAAGTGAATACATCAAGAGAGTGAAGAAGATCTTAAAATCCAAACTCAATGGAGGAAATACCATAAAGGCAATCAACACCTGGGCAATCCCAGTCATTAGGTACACAGCTGGAATAGTGGACTGGACTCAAGCAGAACTAAAAGCAATGGATAGGCAGACCAGAAAAATAATGACAATGAATCATGCCCTTCATCCACGCAGTGACATTGATAGACTTTATCTACCAAGGCAAATAGGTGGGCGTGGAATGCTACAAGTACATCAGATGGTTGAAGAAGAAAAAATGGCTTTGGAAGAATATCTGAAGAACAATGATGAAGATGCACTGAAATTAGTATATCAGGAAGGCTTACTAACTACTGGAGAGACCAAACTAGCCTACAAGAAAGACCAAATGAAGAACAGAATAGAGGCATGGGAAGACAAAGCACTACATGGCCAATACATGAAAAAAATAGCTGGGAAAGCAGATAATAATAAAACCTGGCAATGGCTAAGAGCAGGAAAATTGAAGAAAGAGACCGAGGGACTAATTCTGGCTGCACAAGACCAAGCCTTAAGAACAAATGCATACAAAGTCAAAATTGAGAAGACAGCAACAGACAGTAAGTGCCGCCTATGCAAAGAAGCTGAAGAAACAGTGGACCACTTGGTAAGCTGTTGCAAGAAGATTGCACAGACTGATTACAAGCAGCGGCATGACAAAGTAGCAACAATGGTGCATTGGAAGATCTGCAAAAAATATCATTTGCCTGTAAGCAAAAACTGGTGGGATCATAAAATAGAGAAAGTCATAGAAAATGATCAAATTAAACTGCTCTGGGACTTCAGAATTCAAACAGACAAGCACCTGCAACATAACACCCCAGACTTAACAATTGTCGATAAGAAAGACAAAAAAGTCTGGATAGTGGACGTGGCAGTGCCTGGAGATAGCAGAATAGAAGAGAAAGAACTGGAGAAGATAACAAAATACAAAGACCTACAAATAGAAATAGAAAGACTGTGGCAAAAGCAAGCAAGGGTAGTACCAATAGTAATAGGCTCCTTGGGTGCAATCCCAAAACAACTGGAGCACCACTTGAACACCATTGGCATTGACAAATTTGCTATTAGTCAACTGCAAAAGGCGGCCTTATTAGGAACTGCTTCCATCCTGCGACGATACCTGTAATACCATCAAACATCCACATCTGCCTATCCCAGGTCCTTGGTAAGGACTCGATAGGTAGACAAAATGCCAAATCCAGTCTGAACATCTGGCTGACTGTGCGATGATTGATAATAATAAAGTTGGAAGGGACCTTGGAGGTCATCTAGTCCAAACCCTGCTCAGGCAGGAAACCCTATACCATTTCAAACAAATGGCTGTCCAGTCTCTTCTTAGAAACTTCCAGTGTTGGAGCATTCACAACTTCTGGAGGCAGGTGGTTCCACTGGTTGATTGTTCTAACTGTCAGGAAGTTTCTCCTTAGTTCCAGGTTGCTTCTCTCTGGTTAGTTTCCATCCTTTGCTTCTTGTCCTGCCTTCTGGTGCTTTGGAGAATAGCTTGACTCCCTCTTCTTTGGGGCAGCCCCTGAGTTATTGGAAGACTGCTCTCACGTCCCCCTCGTCCTTCTCTTCGTTAAACTAGACATACCCAATTCCAGCAACGGTTTTTTTAGCCTCCAGCCCCCTGATCATCTTGGTTGCTCTTCTCTGCCCTCTTTCTAGAGTCTCAACATCTTTTTTACATCGTGGTGACCAAAACTGAATGCCGCATTCCAAGTGTGGCCTTACCAAGGCGTTGTAAAGTGGTATTAACTCTTCACGCGATCTCGATTCTATCCCTCCGTTAATGCAGCCCAGCGTTGTGTTGGCCTTTTTGGCAGCTGCAGCACACGGCTGGCTCCTGTTTAAGTGATTGTCCACTAGGACTCCGAGGATCCCTATTTCCCAGCATCTCTCAATACTGGTCCATTTGCACTGAATTTGTTCTATTGTTCTGTGGAATTCCTCTAATCCCTTGTTTTTCTGTTTCCCCTCATCTGGAATTTGAGAGACACCAGCAGCTTATGAGAGGGGGCAGAATAGAGAGAGAAGAGGGAGAGGAATTGACCCATTTTTTGCTTCAAAGAACAGGGGTGTAGTCCGTGGAAAACAACCCTAAATGAAGACCAGCTTTTGAGGATTGAGTTCTGAGGGGTTGAATGAAAGAAAATATTTCCTTGTTAGGGATTTTTTTTTTTTTGGAAATAATATGGAAGGAGTTTGCTACTGTCTTCTAGGATGTTTACTTTTTTTTTTAACTTGGCTTCATAGCCTAGGCTTGGGATCTCCTTGTGGTCTCCCATCCAGATGCTAACAAGTTGCTTTATCGACTTAGATTACTGGAGAGGCTAAAGTTGGTTGAGCACTGCCACTGACTGCGGATGTGAATGAAAATTCCCAGATTTCTGCCTGGTTGAGTTATTTATGAAGTCATGTGGAGAAGGAAAGAAGGAAAGAAAATTGAGAGGAAAAAGAGAAGGAAGAAAGAAAGGAAGGGAGGGAGGGAGGAAATTGAGAGGAAAAAGAGAGAAGAGGGAGGGAGGAAAATTGAGAAGAAAAAGAGAAGGAAGGAAGGAAGGAAGGAAGGAAGGAAGGAAGGAAGGAAGGAAGGAAGGAAAATTGAGAGGGCAGAGAGAGGGGGAGGGAAGGAAAAATGGGGAAGGGAGGGAAGAAGTAAAAAGAAGGAAGGAAGGGAGGAAAAAAGGGAGGAAGGGAAGAGAAAATTGAGAGGAGGGAGGGAAGGAAACAGTGGGAAGGAAGGAAGGAAGGAAGGAAGGGAGGGAGGGAGGGAGGAAGGGAGGAAGAGAGGGAGGAAGAGAGGAAGAGAGGGAGGGAGGAGGAGAAGGAAGGAAGGAAGGAAGGAAGGAAAGGAGAAGAAGGGAGGGAGGGAGGAGGAGGAGAAGGAAGGAAGGAAGGAAAGGAGGAGAAGGGAGGGAGGGAGGAAGAAGAGAAGGAAGGGAGGGAGGGAGAGAAGGAAGGAAGGAAGGAAGGAAAATTGAGAGGGGAGAGAGGGGGAGGGAAGGAAAAATGGGGAAGGGAGGGAAGAAGTAAAAAGAAGGAAGGAAGGGAGGAAAAAGGGAGGAAGGGAAGAGAAAATTGAGAGGAGGGAGGGAAGGAAACAGTGGGAAGGAAGGAAGGAAGGAAGGGAAGGAGGGAAGGAGGGAGGGAGGGAGGAGGAGAAGGAAGGAAGGAAGGAAGGAAAGGAGAAGAAGGGAGGGAGGGAGGAGGAGGAGAAGGAAGGAAGGAAAGGAGGAGAAGGGAGGGAGGGAGGAAGAAGAGAAGGAAGGAAGGGAGGGAGGGAGGGAGAGAAGGAAGGAAGGAAGGAAGGAAGGAAAATTGAGAGGAGGGAGGGAGGGAGGGAAGGAAACATGATGGGAAGGCAGGAAGGAAGGAAGGAAGGAAGGAAGGAAGGAAGGAAGGAAGGAAGGAAGGAAGGAAGGAAGGGAAAACTCAATGACAAACACCCAGATCTTTGGAGAATGCTATCTTAGTACAGTAGTCACTGCTCAATGTGAAATTACAAAAAAGATATCCAGCCATAATGTCTGCTTGCTTTGTGTGTCTTGTATGGATCAGACCTCAGTGGCTTCTTAACTTCCTCAGGCTTAAAACAAGCCCTGGTTTATCAGCATGTGGGAACCCAGCCAAAAGGCGGCTAGTGTTTAGAGCTGGAATTTTACAAAATCTATCCATAGGGTCACCATAACGATATAACACTCATCGGTTTCAACCAACTGCCTCCTCCTCACCCAGCTCCCAGATCAGGGGAGAACGTGGAAGTAGGGCTTCCCTTTAAGATCCCACAGGGTTGATCTTGGCCACAGAACCATGGAGAAGGGAGATCCACTCAATTTTAGGAATGTTGTGGCTTAACCAGCAAACAAACCTCTTCACCAATTATGTTCCACCCGGATCTTCCCAACTGGATTGCCTTCATCCACATGCTGCCATCTCCTGGCCACTAAGGGACATTGCTTTGCTTTGCAAAGTGGCGGTGAAAGTTATAGCGTAACCTTGGCAACCTGGAAGAGGGTTGGACTTCAACTCCCAGAATTCCTCTGGCTGAAGAATTCTGGGAATGGAAGTCTCCCCCCCCACACACACACACCTTCCAGTTGCCCAGTTGGAAAAAAACACTAGTGGAGAGTTTGGATCAAGTCTTTCTCAATTTCAGCAAACTTGAAGATGGGTGGACTTCAACTCCCAGAATTCCCCCAGCCAGCCATGCTGTTGAAGTCCACCCATCTTCCAGTTGCTGAAACATTGGTTTAGAGGTTGAGGTGCGCTAAGGAGAAAAAAAACACTGGCTGGTTTCCTATTTTGTAGTAGTTGCATTATTTGAATATTGATTTCTATGACCAGGTTCAGGTCATGCTTGTTACCTCTGTCCTGGGGTCAAAGGGCAACTTAAGAATGTTCTACTGAGACCTACAAGCAATAAATTGAACAGTGTGTTTAACTGATATACGAATTGCAGATTCCCTACTGCCAGCTCCAGCTGCTTTGTATGTCTTTATTTTATTTCTTTGCAACACTGATGGGTTGTCACCCACTTACAAGTGATAAAATCCATGTCCCTCCTGGTGTTAATAGAATAGAATAGAATAGAATAGAATAGAATAGAATAGAATAGAATAGAATAGAATAGAATTAGAAATAGAATAGATGGAATGAGAATAGAATAGAATAGAATAGAATAGAAATAGAAATAGAATAAATGGAATGAGAATAGAATAGAATAGAAATAGAAATAGAATAGATGGAATGAGAATAGAATAGAATAGAATAGAATAGAATAGAATAGAATAGAATAGAATAGAATAGAATAGAATATTCTCCAAAGCGCCGGAAGGTAGGACAAAAAACAATGGATGAAAACTAATCAAGGAGAGAGAAGCAACCTAGAACTAAGGAGAAACTTCCTGACAGTGAGGACAATTAACCAGTGGAACAACCTGCCTCCAGAAGCGGTGAATGCTCCAACACTGGAAGTTTTTTAGAAGAGACTGGACAGCCATTTGTCTGAAATGGTATAGGGTTTCCTGCCTGAGCAGGGGGTTGGACTAAATGACCTCCAAGATCCCTTCCAATTTTATTATTATTATTATTATTAGTCCATTAAACAAAGGGTCGAGGGCTTATTGTGTGAATGCAGCTGGGGTGTGCAACAGGATGAAAGGTTTGCGGAGGGCAACGTGACAGCCCAGACCAACCCATTGTGGAACAATTGTCTCCACCCACAAAATTCAATCTGGTTACGGTTCTAAGGAAAGTGTATCTCAGTTGCTGCAAACGTGGATTGCGAAGTGATGGAAGAGATCTAAGGCTCTTAATTGGGGGGGGGGCATTTGCTTACCACATATGCCTCTCGCCTGGCCTTCGTTTCAGTCCTTGGCTGGCCACAGACCAACACTTCCCTTTTTCTGAGTCTGCAGCTCCCCTTTGATCCTTTTGCAAGGGACAAGGTCCCCCTGCTGTGAATTCTGGTTTGCTTTGAAGGGGGGGGGGTTTCACACTTCCTTGTTTTTCCCAATGGGACGCCACAGGGAGGAAGATTCACATACGGTGGGATTCCTCCTCATCAGATGAATTTGACAGGAGGCAAGAATTCCAGGTGTGAATAGAACGGGAGTTTATAAATTGGCATCAAATCTCCAGGCAAAAATCAGGGTTTGTAGAATAGAATAGAATAGAATAGAATAGAATAGAATAGAATAGAATAGAATAGAATAGAATAGAATAGAATAGAATAGAATAGAATAGAATAGAATAGAATAGAATAGAGAGGGAGGAGAGAGGGGGGGGAGAGATATGAAGGAGAGAGGGAGGGAGAGAGATCAATAAGATAGATGATAGATAGATAGATAGATAGATAGATAGATAGATAGATAGATAGATGATAGATAGATAGATAGATAGATAGATAGATAGATAGATAGATAGATAGATAGATAGATAGGTAGATAGATAGATAGATATGGAGGGAGGGAGAAAGAGATCAATTAGATGGATGGATAGATAGATAGATAGATAGATAGGTAGATAGGTAGATAGATAGATATGGAGGGAGGGAGAAAGAGATCAATTAGATGGATGGATGGATAGATAGATAGATAGATAGATAGATAGATAGATAGATAGATAGATAGATAGACAGATAGATAGATATGAAAGGGAGGGAGGGAAAGAGATCAATAAGATGGATAGATAGATAAGATAGATAGATATATAGACAGACAGACAGACAAGAGATAGATAGATAGATAGATAGATAGATAGATAGATAGATAGATAGATAGATAGATAGATAGATATGGAGGGAGGGAGAAAGATCAATTAGATAGATGGATGGATAGACAGGTAGACAGATATAGATATGAAGGAGGGAGGGAGGGAGGGAGGGAGAGAGATCAATAAGATAGATAGATAGATAAGATAGATATATAGACAGACAGACAGACAAGAGATAGATAGATAGATAGATAGATAGATAGATAGATAGATAGATAGATAGATAGATAGATAGATAATGTATGGAGGGAAGGAGTAGGAGAGGAAAAAGAAAAAGAGGCAGAGGAAGAAGAAGCGGAGGGGGAGAAAGGGGATGGGGAGGAGGAAGAGGAGGGGAAGAAGGAGAGGAAGCACTTCACCCACTCTCCATCTGATGGGGGGGGGGTTAGGAAAACCCAGTGAGCGAAAATTGCCCTCCCTCCCTCCCAGCCTCCTCTGAGTGCCTCTGATCTGCCCGGCCTCTTGGTATTGACAATGAGCTGCTAACCTTGGCTTTGTCTCCGCCGGTGACCTTATGTCGCAGCAACTCCGGGTCGGGTTTCATTGACCGGGTGATGTCAGGTTCCCCAAGGAGGAGAAGGGCTGTGAGGAAGGAGCACGGACACCCCCTCCCCTTGCATCCCTCTCGCCCACGGCACCGTATCCATTGTGTTTCCAACAGTGCCGGATGCTCCAGGCCCTACGTAGGTTTAATTCTTGAGACCTGATTTCTATCAGGCCATCTATGGAATCCATCATCCTCTCCCTGCATTTTTCCAGGGGAGGGAAAGGGCAGCTGAGGGGGAGGGGTCTGGCCCCAAAGTCACTTGGGGCCGAGGGGGGGGGACGGAGGGCTGTTTGAACCTGGATCTTTCGGTCACCAGGATGTAAAAAAGACGTTGAGACTCTGGAAAGAGTGCAGAGAAGAGCAGCAAAGATGATCAGGGGACTGGAGGCTACAACATATAAGGAACGGTTGCTGGAATTGGGAATGTCTAGTTCAGTGGTTTTCAACCTTTTTAATGCCGCAACCCCCAACCGGTCATAAGTCGAGGACTACTCAACCGGTCGTAAGTCGAGGACTACTCAACTGGTGCAGCACCGTTTGCAGAATGGGACTTTTGGCGGGCTCAGCAGGGCAGAGACAGCCTGGACAATTCCTATTGGCTTTGGAAAGGCAATCGAATGAGACTCTATTCAAGAGAGTCTATTCTATTGGCTTTCAAAAGCCAAGAGAATAAAAGGGAGTAGCACAGCTAAGGAAAAGGGGGAAAAAATGGCGGACTGCGTTGTTTGGCGACCCCCGTGAAATGGTCGTTCGACCCCAAATGGGGTCCCGACCCACAGGTTGAGAACCGCTGGTCTAGTTCAATGAAGAGAACGATGACGGGGGACATGATAGCAGCCTTCCAGTATCTCAGGGGCTGCCCCAAAGAAGAGGCAGTCAAGCTCTTCTCCAAAGTGCCTGAAGGCAGGACAAGAAGCAACCGATGGAAACTAACCAAAGAGAGAAGCAACCTGGAAATCAGGAGACATTTCCTGACAGTGAGAACAATTAACTGGTGCAACAACCTGCCTCCAGAAGTTGTGGGTGTTCCAACACTGGAGGTTTTCAACAAGAGACTGGACAGCCATTTGTCTGGAATAGTATAGGGCAGGGATAGGCAACCTTGGCTCTTTTATGACTGGTGGACTTCAACTCCCAGAATTCCTGAGCCAGCCATGCTGAGGGGAAAGGGAGAGGTTTCCAAGCTGAGCCATGCTGGTTCAGGAATTCTGGGAGTTGTAGTCCACGAGTCATAAAAGAGCCAAGGTTGCCTACCCCTGGTATAGGGTCTCCTGCCTGAGCAGGGGGTTGGACTAGATGACCTCCAAGGTCCCTTCCAACATCATCATCATCGTTATCTCCACAACACCAAACTGACCTTCAACTTTCATCCCTCCGTCCCTGAATTGCATACATGGTTTAGCTAGTCCTCAACTTACAACAGTGCCTTGGAAACCAAAGGGCATTAATACAGCTAAAGTCCAGAAAATCCAACCATCAATTGTCCACACAGGTAGTCCTCGACTTACAACAATACATTTAGTGACAGTTCAAAGGTACAACAGCACTGAAAAAAGGGACTTACAGCCATTTCCCACACTTACAACCGTTGCAGCATTCCCCAGGGTCACATGATCAAAAATCCAGAGGCTCGGTAACTGGCATGTACTTAGGACGGTTGCAGGGTCCCCGGTGTGTGTGTGTGTGTCACAGGATCCCCTTTTGCAACGAGCAAAGTCCATGGGGGAAACCAGGTTCGCTTAACGACCGTGTCACCGACAGCGGCAGTAATTCGCTTAGCAACGGTGCCAAGCGAGGTCGTAAGATGGGGCGAAATTCACTTAACAAACGTCTCGCTTAACAACAGACGTTTTGGGCTCAACTGAGGCTGTAAGTCGAGGACCACTTTTCTATTTGTCCCCCGTCCTTCCTTAGGGTTGCTTTGTCTGCAGTGACGCTACGGCATCCGTCTCAGTCGGAGCCTTCTGCGTTTCATAATCTCGGCGTGTGTGTTTGTGTGTTGCCTCCTTTGTGGCAACAATGACCCCCCCCCACCCACAACCTCCATCTGATCAAGACATCTGCGAGGTGCGTAGCTTCGGCACGAAGCGCCTACACAACATCTGTGATCGCGGTGCTGCTGAAGAGCGGGGGGGAGGGGGGAACGAATCCTTTGGCCCGAAGGGACGCGCACACCCGGTTGTGTGGCAACAGCACGAGTTAACTTTGTGTTAAGTTAAACTTTGCGTTGGTGACCTTCTTCCGCAAAGATGGGGGACGGGGGGGGTGGTGTCGATGCTCGAGAGATTCTCGGATGAGCTCCCGAAGCGTTCAGCTCAAGTTCCTTCTGGGTCTCTCAAAGGCCCTATTGTGGTGGTGCGAATCACACTCCTTGGAAGCTTTCCAGATGTGGAGAGTCATCTGTCTGTTCCCTGAAGAAGGGCTGCTATGCCAGCTCTTGAAGGCGACAGTCAAAAGGTCAGTTGCTCCATGGTGGCGCCTCCTCAGAGTGCTCATGAGAGCATCACGCAGATTCTCTGATCTGATGGTGGAGATGGAATGGAATGGAATGGAATGGAATGGAATGGAATGGAATAGAATAGAATAGAATAGAATAGAATAGAATAGAATAGAATAGAATAGAATAGAATAGAATAGAATAGAATAGAATAGAATAGAATAAGGGAATGGAGTAGAAGAATAGAATGGAATGGAATAGAATAGAATAGAATAGAATAGAATAGAATAGAATAAGGGAATGGAGTAGAAGAATAGAATGGAATGGAATAGAATAGAATAGAATAGAATAGAATAGAATAAGAGAATGGAGTAGAATAGAATGGAATAGAATAAAATAGAAAGTATGGAATGGAATGGAATGGAATAGAATAGAATAGAATAAAATAGAATAGAATAGAATAGAAACTAGAATAGAATTATAGAATAGAAACTAGAATAGAATAGAATTATAGAATAGAATAGAATAGAATAGAAAATAGAATAGAATAGAATTACAGAATAGAATAGTATAGTAGAATAGAATAGAATAGAATAGAAAATGGAATAGAGTAGAACAGAATAGAATAGAATAGAATATAGAATAGAAAATAGAATAGAAAATAGAATAGAATAGAACAGAATTATAGAATAGAGTAGAATAGAATAGAAAATAGAATAGAATAGAACTACAGAATAGAATAGTATAGTAGACTAGACTAGACTAGACTAGAATAGAATAGAAAATGGAATAGAGTAGAACAGAATAGAATAGAAAATAGAATAGAATAGAATTATAGAATAGAGTAGAATAGAATAGAAAATAGAATAGAATAGAATAGAATTACAGAATAGAATAGAGTATAGTAGAATAGAACAGAACAGAATAGAACAGAATAGAATAGAATAGAATAGAATAGAATAGAATAGAATAGAATAGAATAGAATAGAATAGAAGGACAGAGTTGGAAGGGATCTTGGAGGACATCTAGTCCAACCCCTGCTCAGGAAGGAAACCCTATTCCTTCCTTCCTTCCTTGTTTTGTCATCAGGTGTTTTGGAGAATAGGTTCACACCCCTCCTCTTCTCTGTGGTAGCTCCTCAAATATTGGAAGACTGCTATCAGAGTAACAGAGTTGGAAGGGGCCCTGGAGGTAATAGTAGTAAAGTTGGAAGGGACCTTGGAGGTCATCTAGTCCAACCCCCTGCTCAGGCAGGAAACCCTACACCATTTTGGACAAGTGGCTGTCCAGTCTCTTCTTAAAAACTTCCAGTGTTGGAGCATTTACTGCTTCTGGAGGCAGGTTGTTTCACTGGTTAATTGTTCTCACTGTCAGGAAGTTTCTCCTTAGTTCTAGGTTGCTTCTCTCCTTGATTAGTTTCCATCCTTTGCTTCTTGTCCTGCCTTCAGGTGCTTTAGAAAATAGCTTAATTCTCTCTTCTTTGGGGCAGCCCCTGAGATATTGGAACACTGCTATCATGTCCCCCCTCGTCCTTCTCTTCGTTAAACTAGACATACCCAATTCTAGCAACCGTTCCTTATGTGTTTTAGCCTCCAGTCCCCTGATCCTCTTTGTTGCTCTTCTCTGTACTCTTTCTAGAGTCTCAACATCTTTTTTACATTGTGGTGACCAAAACTGGATGCAGTATTCCAAGTGTGGCCTTACCAAGGCATTGAAGAGTGGTATTAATACTCTAGTACTCTACTTTAGGTATTAATACTCTAGGTCATCTAGTCCAACCCCCTGCTCAAATAGTCTCTTCTTAAAAACTTCCAGTGTTGGAGCATTCACCACTTCTGGAGGCATGTAGTTCCACTGGTTAATTGTCCTCACTGTCAGGAAGTTTCTCCTTAGTTCTAGGTTGCTTCTCTCCTTGATTAGTGTCCCTCCGTTGCTTTTTGTCCTGCCTTCAGGGGCTTTGGAGAACAGCTTGACTCCCTCTTCTTTGGGGCAGCCCCTGAGAGATTGGAACCCTGCTATCAGAATAATAGAAGGGACCTTGGAGGTCTTCTAGTCCAACCCCCTTCTAGTCAAGCTGGAAGACTCTAGACTATTCTGGAGAAAGGGCCGTCCAGCCTCTCCTTCAAAGCCTCCAGCGAGCTTTTGCAAAACATGCCCTCAGAAAAAGAATGAGCCCAATGAAAGGTGAACATCTCCAGAACGTACGAAATGCGACTTCTGGGCAATGCTTCGTCTCTTTTAATGGATGTCCTGGCAAGATTTGAATGTTTGCCTTGGCAAGCGGCAACCTTGAAAAATTAGCTTTCCCCAGCCTGCCTCTTGTTGCTACAAATGAACACTTCTCATTGATTAGCACATGGCTTGTAAGGGTCTAATTTATCAATCAGACGGCCCGGTGGGAGCGTGTTATCGGTCTAGATTTCACAAATGATGTCATCTGTCCATTGGCAGAGGAAGGGCAGTGTTGGAAGCGGCTGGCATCCACGGTGCCACGCTTGGAGGAGAAAGGGAGGGGGAAAGAGGATTAAACCCTCTTTCCTTCCTTCCTTCCTTCCTTCCTTCCTTCCTTCCTTCCTTCCTTCCTTCCTTCCTTCCTTCCTTCCTTCCTTCCTTCCTTCCTTCCTTCCTTCCTTCCTTCCCTTCCTCTCTCTTTTTTTGCAGAGTAGATGATCTAAGATTCTTATTTACCTGAAGAATAAGAAGAATAAGAAGAAGAATCTATACAGTATTTAACAAAAGGTTAAAGGCAGGCCCGCCTGGATGTGCATGTGGGCCAGAAAAATGAAGGTGGTAGCCGTTCCTCAACCCCACTGCCTTCCAGCACTGATGAGGTTACCTAGTTGGGTCATGAAACGTCTGCAAGGAAACAATAAAGATCAGAGAGCACCAGCGACCCCACAATCCTTCCTCCTCCTCCTCCTCCTCCTCCTCCTCCTCCTCCTCCTCCTCCTCCTCCTCCTCTCTACAAACCCCTCTCCCTTCTAGCACTGATGATGTTACCTAGTTGGGTCAAAAAACGTCTGCAAGAAAACCATCAAGCTCAGAGAGCACCAAGGACCCCACAGTGTTCCTCCTCCTCCTCCTCCTCCTCCCCCCCTCCCCCTCCTCCTCCCCTTCCTCTTCCTCCTCTCTGCAACCCCCACTCCCTTCTAGCACTGATGATGTTGCCTAGTTAGGTGATGAAATGTCTTCAAGAAAACAAGCTCAGAGAGCACCAGGGACCCCACAGTCATTCTCCTCCTCCTCCTCCTCCTCCTCCCTGCAAATCCCCCTCACTTCTAGCACTGATGATATTACCTAGTTGGGTCATGAAACATCTGCAAGGAAACAACCAAGATCAGAGAGCATTGAGGGGCCTATGGTTCTCCTCCTCCTCTACCACCATCAACTCTTCCTCCTCCTCCTCCTCCTCCTCCCCCTCCTCCCCCTCCTCCCCCTCCCCTCCATTCCAACACTGATGATGTTACTAGTTGGATAATGAAACATCTGCAAACAACCGCCAAAATCAAAGATCACCAAGGACCCCACAGTTCTCCTCCTCCTTCTCCTCCTCCTCCTCCTCCAACCCTACTTCCTACTAGCACTAATAATGTTACCTAATTGGGTCAGGAACCATCTGTGAATCTACCATTTTTACCTTCAGCAAGCCACAGTTAAATGCATTCTGGCATAGCTCGCTGAGGGAGTCATTTTGTCTTATTTCCGAACATTTTCAGCAAGAGGGACTGAATTTACTAGAAAGAAGCAGGAGTATCATAAATAACAGAAGGGACCTTGGAGGTCTTCTAGTCCAACCCCCTGGTCCAGTGGGAAACCTTGGACCATTTCAGACAAATGGCTGTCCAGTCTCTTCTTCGAAACCTTCCGTGGTGGAACACCATAACTTCTGGAGGGAATTGAGTGATGATGATGATGATAATAAATTTGGAAGGTACCTTGGAGGTCATCTAGTCCAGCCCCCTGCTCAGGCAGGAAACCCTATACCATATCAGACAAATGGCTGTCCAGTCTCTTCTTAAAGACTTCCAGTGTTGGAGCATTCACCGCTTCTGGAGGCAGGTTGTTCCACTAGTTAATTGTTCTAACTGTCAGGAAGTTTCTCCTTAGTTCTAGGTTGCTTCTCTCTTTGGTTAGTTTTCACCCATTGCTTCTTGTCTTGCCTTCAGGCACTTTGGAGAGTAGCTTGACTCCCTCTTCTTTGGGGCAGCCCCTGAGATATTGGAACACTGCTATCATGTCCCCCCTCGTCCTTCTCTTCGTTAAACTAGACATAGCCAGTGTCTAGTTTAAATCTTCCTGTGTGTGTGCTAGAAGCCATCTTTCTCTTTTCTTGCTACATTTCAACGTCTGAGCATCAGACAGGCCTCCACCTGCCACCACCTTAGCAGAGTTTGCTAACAGCTTCCTTGGTATCTTCTGGGACCTAAAATGCACATTTTTAAATTATCCACTGACTGGCCCTTAGCAGGCATTAGACAAAATTAGAGGAGGCCATTAAGCCTAGACTGAAGATGAAGTGGGGATGGAGGGGGGGGGGGAATGAAAGCTTGGCTGCCGGTAAATTCCCACCCCTGCTGGCTCCCAGCCCTCTGATTTCCCAGATCAATATAGCTTAAATCAATTAAAGAGGTGGGAGGCGTCACATATGCCACAGTCCGTGTGTCAGATGCAGTTGTGTTCCTCCCCCCTGTAGAAGGACATCCAATCACAGAGCCATAAGGTCCTTTGGGGGTCATTATACTCCTAAATTAGGGAGAAGACACATTATTGGAAAAGCAATAAGGCGTCGGAAAGGTCTTGGTCTGCTTACGCCTCTAGCTGGCTCACACTTTGGGCAATGTGGATTGATGTGCATGCTCGGGGCGGCTGGTGAACATGGCACCTTCGGCGCATCTGTCTGGGGCAGGGGTAGGCAACCTTCGCTCTTTTATGACTGGTGGACTTCAGCTCCCAGCATTCCTGAGCCAGCATGGGGAATTATGGCTCCCTTTGTGACTTGTGGACTTCAACTCCCAGAATTCCTGAGCCAGAATAGCTGGATGACCCCTTTATGACTCGTGGACTTCAACTCCCAGAATTCCTGAGCCAGCCATGCTGAGGGGAAAGGGAGAGGTTTCCAAGCTGAGCCCTGCTGGCTCAGGAATTCTGGGAGTTGAAGTCCATGAGTCATGAAGGGGCCATAGTTCCCCCATGCTGGCTCGCGAATTCTGGGAGTTGAAGTCCATGAGTCATAAAAGAGCCAAGGTTCCCCACCCCTGGCCTAGATCAGGGGTCTTCAAACTTGGCAACTTTAAAGATGTGTGGACTTCAATTCCCAGAATTCCTCAGCCAGCCAGGTGAGGGAGTAGAAGGGGAACTAAGCTGGCAGGAACACCCTAGAATCAGAGGTGGGGAACGATGGCCCTTTGATGACTTGTGGACTTCAACTCCCAGAATTCCTGAGCCAGCCATGCTGAGGGGAAAGGGAGAGGTTTCCAGGCTGAGCCAGGTTGGCTCAGGAATTCTGGGAGTTGAAGTCCACCACTCATAAAAGAGCCAAGGTTGCCTACCCCTGGCCTAAGTCGTCCTGTTCTAAGCGGTGAGCCTCCTAGATGAGGGGTAGGCAACCTTGGCTCTTTTATGACTGGTGGACTTCAACTCCCAGAATTCCTGAGCCAGCCATGCTGAGGGGAAAGGGAGAGGTTTCCAAGCTGAGCCATGCTGGCTCAGGAATTCTGGGAGTTGAAGTACGCAAGTCATAAAAGAGCCAAGGTTGCCTACCCCTGGTCTAGGCCTAGGCCGCTTTATGACTCGTGGACCAACTCCCAGAATTCCTGAGCCAGCACGGCTCAGCTTGGAAACCTCTCCCTTTCCCCTCAGCATGGCTGGCTCAGGAATTCTGGGAGTTGAAGTCCGCAAGTCATAAAAGAGCAAAGGTTGCCTACCCCTGGTCTGGAGCTTCTAATGAGATTAATGGCGGAGATCTGAGGTTAAGGGAAGAGCTTTGGATCAAGATCAGAGGTGACTGATCTCCTTGAAGTTTTAGCGTAGTCCCAAGTTTCTGAGGTTGAACGTAGAATCATAGAATTGGAAGGGACCTCAGAGGTCTTCTAGTCCAACCCCTTCCTCAGGTCAGAAGACCTTCTACTATCCATCCTAGACAAGCTTTAATGGTTAATTTGTCACACTCTTTTGTGGTCTTTTGGATTGTGAGCAATTTTTTTTCCGGGATCTTAAGAGAAGAGAGCAAGTTTGGTCTCATAGTTAAATCATCAGGCTAGGAAGTGGGAGACCATGAGTTCAAGTCAAGCCTTAGTGGTGAAAGCCACAGCTGGGTGATTTGAGGCCAGTCCCCCCCCCCTCTCTCTGCCCACCTCACAGGGTTGTTATTGTGGGGGAAACAAGAGGAGGAAGGTGTGTTGGATATGTTTGCTAGCTTATTTGTAGTAATAATAAAGGCAAGATAGATAGATAAATAGATAGATAGATAGATAGATAGATAGATAGATAGATAGATAGATAGAGACAGACAGACAGACAGTCAGACACACACACACACACACACAGAGAGATAGACAGACAGAGACAGACACAGAGACACACAGACAGACAAATAGACAGAAACAGAGAAAGAGACAGAGACAGACAGACAGACAGATATGTAGGTAGGTGAATGGATGGATGGATGGATGGGAGAAAAGAAAGAAAAAAGAAAGAAAGAGAGAAAGAAAGAAAGAAAGAAAGAAAGAAAGAAGGAGGGAGAAGGAGATGAAAGGAAAGAAAGAAAGAAAAGAAAGAAAGAAAAAAAGAAAGAAAGAAAGAAAAAGAAAGCACCAGGCTAGAAGCCAAAAACTGTGAGTTTTAATCCCTTTTCAGGCATGAAAACCAGTTGGGCCAAGCATCAGGAGATGGTGAGTTCTAGGCTTGTTGACAGGATGGAGAAAATCGGATGAAGGAGCATGGTGTGCATTCATGCTCCTTCTTCCAATTTTCCCCATCGCAACAAGCCTGTGAGGTTCGCTTCCTTGACTTACTCAAACAAATAAGAAAGGTGGGATAGCAAATCAACCCATCAGTCCATCCATCCCAGCTCTCCGTTGGTGGCGTTTCTCAATCCAGCTGCGTGGGAACTAGGCTCCGTTTGAGCCAGTCGGTTTTTGGGTCAAAATATCCCTGGGCCAGACTCTTCCGGAGCCAGAAAGAGGGAAGGGGCAGAAAAAAAAAAAGCCCTACCCCTTTAAGGAGGAATCATCTTGTTTGCTCATTAAAGAGATAATTCCCATCCTCGCTCAAGCTGGAACACTTGAATGCAAGCATCTGTTTGCTACTGGGAGCGGATATTAATTGTCTCCATACTTCAGTGGATAGACATCCACCCGCCAGCCTCAGATAATGTTTGAACAAACAAACAAACATCTGCCAGGGGGGAGGTCCCTGGGATGGTTGACCTTTGCTGAGTGTTGGGCAGGCTTGTTTTTAACGGCAACCTGGTTGCCAGGATAAAAGGGAATGTGGAGATGCTCCAGGGAGGTGGAATTGAGGCTGGAGCCCTTTGGGTCTGCCAGCTGGCTTAAACGGGTAAATTCAGGCTGCTTGGAAGGAGAGGTGCAAAGGCCAAAGAGGCATGATGGGTAAAGGGGGAATGGATTTCCATCCAAGAACTCAAATGCAAGTCCGTGTCTTTTTTTGAACCCGGTTCCGAGTGAGGGAGGAGCTTCAGGAGAGTGACGTGGGGGATTCGGGGAGGTGTTGTTGACCCGGGAAGTTCTCATTTCCTTGTCCCAAAGATGCTTTTTTTCTGAATGTCAACTGGACTTTCTTGGTGGAACGGAACAGAACAGAACAAAATAGAATAGAAAATATGGAATGGAATGGAATAGAATAGAATAGAATAGAATAGAATAGAATAGAATAGAATAGAATAGAATAGGAATAGGAATAGAATGGAATGGAATAGAATAGAATAGAATAGAATAGAATAGAATAGAAAATATGGAATGGAATGGAATAGAATAGAATAGAATAGAATAGAATAGAATAGAATAGAATAGAATAGAATAGAATAGAATAGAATAAGGAATAGGAATAGAATAGAATAGAATAGAATAGAATAGAATAGAATAGAATAAGGAATAGGATAGAATAAGGAATAGGAATAGGAATAGAAAATATGGAATGGAATGGAATGGAATCTGGAAGGGACCTTAGAGATCTTCTAGTCCAGCCCCCTGCTCAAGCATGAGAACCTGTACCATTTCAGATAAGTGACTGTCCAGTCTCTTCTTAAAAACCTCCAGTGATGGAGCACCTACAACTTCTGGTGGCAAGTTGTTCCACTGGTTAATTGTCCTCCCTGTTAAGAAGTTCCTCCTCAATTCGATTGCTTCTCTCTTTGGTCAGTTTCCAACCATTGTTTCTCGTCCTTCCCTCTGGTGCTTTGGAGAATAGATTGACCCCCCCCTTCTTTGTGGCAGCCTCTCAAATACTGGAACGCTGCTATCACGTCTCCCCTATTTCTTCTTTTTCTTTAGACTAGCCAAACCCAAGTCCCGCAGCCGTTCCTCGTATGTTTTAGTCTCCAGACCTTGGATCATCTTAGCTGCTCTTCTCTGAGCTTGAAAACGTTTCCTTGAAAAACATTTCGCTTCCCGTCCAAGAAGCTTCTTCAGTTTCGACCGAAATGAAGACGCTTCCGAACGGAACGATCAGAAATGAAGACACTTCTTGGATGTCACTAAACAAACTTTGGTTAAGCCGTAGTTAGGAAAAGACACAGCAATGACACTCGGCTTGTGCTCTGTAACTAAATCCACCTTCAAGCGGAAACCTACAAATGCCGGGCCAGCGCTTTCACACACACACACACACACACACACACACACACACACACACACACACACACACACACACACACACACACACACACCAATTCCCAAGGATGCACGGCTAGGTGCCTGGGAGTTCTAGTCCTAACACATCTGGAGACTCTCAGCTTGGGGACGTGTAGCGTAATCGGGGTCAACAGCATTGACGGACAATTCACATATTGCTTATTATCCTTTCGCCTCCGGCAATCCAACGTCCCGGGTCAGCCTTGTTAGTCAATTAGCAGGGCCCTCTAACAGGGAACTTGTCCCTCCATGTCATCCAAGGCCGATTCTCTCCCTGACAGGAAATCTGTTCAAACAAAGTGCGATGCCTGATGAGCCGGGAGGTCGATTTAGTGATTAACCGGAAAAGCTCAGTCGTTTCCAATAAGGGGAAAGACGGCAGCGGGCGGGGGGGGGGCGCATTAAAGGAAAACAGATGGGTCTGTCTGGGCCAAAATGAAGAGGAGAGGCAGGTGATGGGGTTTTCCCCCCCCCCCAGAACTGGAGCAGAGGGATCAGCGGGAAGTGGGGAGGGGGTAGGAGGAGGAGGAGGAGGAGGAGGAGGAGGAAGAGGATCCCAAAAAGTCAAGATGGCGCCTGGGAGCCTGTGACACCGAAAGGCACTCTTTTTTCTTCTTCTTCTTCTTCTTTTTTTTTTAGACATGTGGCCAATGTCTTGATTTTACCACATCTCTGTTTCTTCTTTGCCCGTCCTTGTCGACCTTGGCACAGTTTTTAAATGGATGAGAGGGGGGTTCAGACTGGGATGTCTGTCTGTCTGTCTGTCCATCCATCCATCCATTATCTATATGTATGCTTTCATCCATTATCTATCTATCTATCTATCTATCTATCTATCTATCTATCTATCTATCTATCTATCTATCTATCTATCTATCTATCTATCTATCTATCTATCTATCTATCTATCTATCTATCCATCCATCCATTATCTATTTTTCCATTATCCATCCTTCCATTATCTATGTACCTGTCTATCCTTCATCCATGATCTGTCAATCCATCCATCCATCCATTATCTGTCTGTCTGTCTGTCTGTCTGTCTGTCTATCTAATCTTTATGTCCTTCCTCTGTCTCTCTGTCTGTCCATCCGTCCATCCATCCACCCATCCATTATCTATATGTATGCTTTCATCCATTATCTATCTATCTATCTATCTATCTATCTATCTATCTATCTATCTATCTATCTATCTATCTAATCTTTATATGTCCTTCCTCTGTCTGTCTATCTATCCATCCTTCCATCCATTATCTCTGTATCTGTTTATCCTTCATCCATTATCTGTCTATATATTTATACATCCATGCATCCATTATCTATCTATCTATCTATCTATCTATCTATCTATCTATCTATCTATCTATCTATCTATCTATCTATCTATCTATCCTTTATCTGTCTGTCTGTCTCTCTCTCTTTCTCTCTCTCTGTCCCTCTCTGTTTATCTATCTATTTCTATCTTTCCCCCATTCTCTCTCTCTTTCTCTATCATCTCTGTCTCCATCTCTACCTCTTCGCACACTCTGATCTACAGAACATCTGAAAGTGCAAATCTCCCGCCCTCTCCTTTGCAGTCTGAGCCAGGGGTCTTTTCTGAGGGAGGGGGGGTCCTTCCTGAGTCTCTTTCCCCATCCATTGTGCTGCGAGGGCTGTGTACTCTCTTATCTGACCCTTACCCCAGGCAGCACCTTTTCCCCTCCGTCTCCCAAGGTCACCCTCACATCACATTACAACATGCCTCTGCAAAGAGAGCTAGACTGGCCTCGTGTACCCCTGTTGCCGACGTGTAGAACCACAGCAGCAAAGCAAGCGGTAATTTCAGGTAGGAAAATTGAGAGTCAAATCTCGACCACAGCCTGAAGTTATTGGCAGAGTCCATTTCCAACCTTAATTAGTTTTGCTGGCCGGTGGGAAAGCAAAAATCAAATCCTTGTCTTGTAGAAAGGATGGGCTCTATTTTAGCCTAAAGTACATCGGAAGGCTGTTCCTTGGTGTCCGTGTCTTTGCTGGAAGGGAAACACCGTGCATTTAATAACATGTACAGCTAGTCCTCAAGTGGTGAGAATCGATACTAGAATCTTGGTCGCTAAGCAAGACGGTTGTTAAACGAGTCACGCCCAATGTTGTGACCCGTTTTTAGCCAGGGGGGTCAAATGAATCACTGCAGTTAAATAAATCATGTGGTCATTAAGCAAATCTTTCTATAATATGCTAATCTTGACTCGAGTTAAGCCCAGTGTAAAAAAGATGTTGAGACTCTGGAAAGAGTGCAAAGAAGAGCAACAAAGATGATTAGGGGACTGGAGGCTAAAACATACAAGGAACGGTTGCTGGAATTGGGTATGTCTAGTTTAATGAAGAGAACGATGAGGGGGGGACATGATAGCAGCCTTCCAGTAACTCAGGGGCTGCCCCAAAGAAGAGGGAGTCAAGCTATTCTCCAAAGCGCCTGAAGGCAGGACAAGAAGCAACAGTGGAAACTAACCAAAGAGAGAAGCAACCTAGAACTAAGGAGAAACTTCCTGACAGTTAGAACAATTAACCAGTGGAACCACCTGCCTCCAGAAGCGGTGAATGCTCCAACAGTGGAAGTTTTTAAGAAGAGACTGGACAGCCATTTGTCTGAAATGGTACAGGATTTCCTGCCTGAGCAGGGCGTTGGACTAGATGACCTCCAAGGTCCCTTCCAACTTTATCCTTATTATTATTATTATGGATCATCACACAGTCAGCCAGATGTTCAGACTGGATTTGGCATTTTGTCTACCTATCAAGTCCTTACCCAGGACCTGGGATAGGCAGATGTGGATGTTTGATGGTATTACAGATATCGTCGCAGGATGGAAGCAGTTCCTTCCTAGTAAGGCCGCCTTTTGCAATTGACTAATAGCGAATTTGTCAATGCCAGTGGTGTTCAAGTGGTGCTCCAGTTGTTTTGGGATTGCACCCAAGGAGCCTATGACTAGTGGTACCACCCTTGCTTGCCTTTGCCACAGTCTTTCTATTTCTATTTGTAGGTCTTTGTATTTTGTTATCTTCTCCAGTTCTTTCTCGTCTATTCTGCTGTCTCCAGGCACTGCCACGTCCACTATCCAGACTTTTTTGTCTTTCTTATCGACAATTTTTAAGTCTGGGGTGTTACGTTGCAGGTGCTTGTCTGTTTGAATTCTGAAGTCCCAGAACAGTTTAATTTTACCATTTTCTATGACTTTCTCTATTTTATGATCCCACCAGTTTTTGCTTACAGGCAAATGATATTTTTTGCAGATCTTCCAATGCACCATTGTTGCTACTTTGTCATGCCGCTGCTTGTAGTCAGTTATTATTATTATTGTTGTTGTTATTATTATTATTGTTATTATTGTTGTTGTTATTGTTATTGTTGTTGTTGTTGTTGTTATTATTATTTCTGCACACTCTAGAATTTTCTTAATTAGTACTTCTTCAGCTGGTAAGTTTTCATTTTTCCAATGTTGGGCAAATACAATTCTGGCTGTTTTTTTCCCCAGTGACTTCCTGGATCTCATTCCTGGTTTTTTTTTTTTTTTCTCTTTATTTCTTGTTTTTTGGCTTCTGCAGATCCGCATCGATGGTCCCATCAAAGGAGCTTTGGAGTATGAAATAGTCCAAGTGACCGACTCGGGACCGATCCTAAGGGATATGGACTTCTCGGTGGATCACAAGCACCTGTACGTCATGTCGGAAAAACAGGTGAGCTGTGCGCCTTTTTTCCGGATCTAGTTTCATGCGAGAGATGCGTTTTGCTCCTTAAGCGAAGAGAACATGGTCTTGAGATGATCCCAGTTTTGATCCCGTCTTTAAAAAATCTCTCCTTTTTTTTCCGCTGGGCTTTTGTCCCACCCTAGAAAAAAAAATCAGAAGATGCTTCTGAGGTGGTGATTGGATGTCTGGGATGATATGAGAAGTTGAGATTGCTATAATACGTCGTAAAAAAACTCATTTCTTCCGCCATGGTGTTATTCAGGCAGTCCTCAACGATCGCAATTGAGCCCAGCGTTTCGGTCGTTAAGTGAGACATTTGTTAAGTAAATGTTTGCCCCATTTTTATGACCTTCCTTGCCACTCTTGTTAACTGAATCCAGTTGTTAAGTGAGTCACACGGATGTGAATAGAATAGAAAAGAATAGGAAAGAGTAGAGTAGAGTAGAGTAGAGTAGAGTAGAGTAGAGTAGAATAGAATAGAATAGAATAGAATAGAATAGAATAGAATAGAATAGAATAGAATAGAATAGAATAGAATAACAGAGTTGGAAGGGATCTTGGAGGTCTTCTAGTCCAACCTCCTGCTCAGGCAGGAAACCTTGTACCATTTCAGACAAATGGTTGTCCAGTCTCTTCTTAAAAGCCTCCAGTGATGGAACATTCACAGCTTCTGGAGGCAGGTAGTTCCACTGGTTGATCGTTCTCACTGTCTGGAAATTTGTCTTTAGTTCCAGGTTGCTTCTCTCCTTGATTAGTTTCCATCTGTTGCTTCTTGTCCTGCCCTCAGGTGCTTTGGAGAATAGGTCTCCTGCCTGAGCAGGGGATTGGACTAGATGACCTCCAAGGTCCCTTCCAACATTATTATTATTGCTGTAGTTGTTATCATCATCATCATCATCATTATTCTACTCGACTCGACTCTACTCTGTTCTGTTCTATTCCATTTTCTATATTCTGTATTGTATTGTATTTTGTTCTATTCTATTCTATTCTATTCTATTCTATTCTATTCTATTCTATTCCATTCCATTCCATTCCATTCCATTCTATTCCATTCCATTCCATTCCATATTTTCTATTCTATTCTATTCTATTCTATTCTATTCTATTCTATTCTATTCTATTCTATTCTATTCTATTCTATTCTATTCTATTCTATTCTATTCTATTCTATTCTATTCCATTCCATATTTTCTATTCTATTCTATTCTATTCTATTCTATTCTATTCTATTCTATTCTATTCTATTCTATTCTATTTCCCCAATATTTATTCTATTCTATTCTGTTCTCTTTTGTTCTATTCTACAGGTATATCTATCTCCTATCCTATCCTCTATCCTCTATCCTCCATCCTCTATTCTATTCCATTCTGTAATTCTATTCTATTCTATTCTATTCTATTCTATTCTATTCTATTCTATTCTATTCTATTCTATTCTATTCCATTCCATTCCATTCCCTATTTTCTATTCTGTTCTGTTCTGTTCTATTCCATTCCATTCCAAGGTCCTTTCCAACTCTGTTATTCTGTTCGTGGCTCAGCCTGTTGTCCATTTTGAAAACTCGGAAATAACCAAAAAGGGTGAAGCACATCTGGCTTTCTTTAAAAGAGCAGAACACAAGGGATTGTGTGATTGTCTCAATTAGGAGAGAGGCCCTTCAAATTTATTCCTTAGCTGGAAGTGACAGAGTCAATTGGGGATCATAGGACTTTTCTGCCAGAGGTCCTGCATCTTAGACTTTCCCTGCTGATTAAGCACATTTCACGCCTTGGGTTATTTCTCAAAAATAATGAAGTGGGATAAAAAAAAAAAAAAACCCCGATGGGACAATGCAGCTGTGTTCTGATATTTGAAACAAATACACGTTGGTTTATTTCCCAACTTTATTATTATTATTTTGATAAATAACTCAAGGCAGCTTTTTAAAAAATGCTCCTTTCTCCTCGCGTTTTCCCGAAAACAACAACCTTGTGAGGTGGGTTGGGCTGAGGGACAGGGACTGGCCCAAGGACACGAAGTTGCCTTTCACGCTTAAGAGGGGACTAGAACTCACCGTCTCCTGGTGATTGGCCAAATGTCACTCAGCTCGCTTTCGGGGCTAAGGTGGCCATCCAGTCTCTTCTTAAAAACTTCCAGTGTTGGAGCATTCACCGCTTCTGGAGGCAGGTTGTTCCACTGGTTAATTGTTCTGACTGTCAGGAAGTTTCTCCTTAGTTCCAGGTTGCTTCTCTCCTTGATTAGTTTCCACCCGTTGCTTCTCGTCCTGCCTTCAGGTGCTTTGGAGAATAGCTTGACTCCCTCTTCTTTGGGGCAGCCCCTGAGATACTGGAAGACTGCTCTCATGTCCCCCCTTGTCCTTCTCTTCATTAAACTAGACATACCCAATTTCAGCAACCGTTCCTTATATGTTTTATCTTCCAGTCCCCTGATCATCTTTGTTGCTCTTATCTGCACTCTTTCTAGAGCAGTGGTTCTCAACCTTTTTAATGCCGCGACCCCCAACCGGTCGTAAGTTGAGGACTACTCAACCAGTCGTAAGTCGAGGACTACTCAACTGGCGCAGCACCGTTTGCAGAATGGGACTTTTGGCAGGCTCAGCAGGGCAGAGACAGCCTGGACAATTCCTATTGGCTTTTGAAAGCCAATAGAATTAGACTCTATTCAAGAGAGTCTATTCTATTGGCTTTCAAAAGCCAATAGAATAAAAGGGAGTAGCAAAGCTAAGGAAAAGGGAGGGAAAAATGGCGGACTGCGTTGTTTGGCGACCCCCGTGAAATGGTCATTCGACCCCAAATGTGGTCCCAACCCACAGGTTGAGAACCACTGTTCTAGCATCTCAACATCTTTTTTACATTGTGGTGACCAAAACTGGCTGCAGTATTCCAAGTGTGGTGTTACCAAGGCCTTGTAAAGTGGTATTAACAGTTCACGTGATCTTGATTCTATCCCTCTGTTCATGCAGCCTAGCACTGTGTTGGCCTTTTTGGCAGCTGCAGCCCACGGCTGGCTCCTATTTAAGTGATTGCCCACTAGGACTCTGAGATCCCTCTCACAGTTACTACTATTGAGCAAGGTACCCCCTATACTATACCTGTACATTTGGTTTTTCTTGCCTAAATGTAGAACCTTGCTTTTTTCACCACTGAATTTCATTTTGTTAGATAGCGCCCAGTGTTCAAGTCTGTCCAGATCCTCCTGTATCTTCAGCCTGTCTTCTGGAGTGTTGGCTATTCCTGCCAGCATGGTGTCGTCTGCAAATTTGATGAGTTCCCCATCTATCCCCTCGTCCAAATCGTTGATGAAGAGGTTGAAGGGTGAAACTCTTCAAAGAACTTCGAGGCATTATTTACCTTAAAGAATCTTTATTTGAGTAGCATAGCATTGGCACTAACATAGCCAAAAAACTGAGTTCCCCTCCCCTGAGCACATAGTATCCAAGCACAATTCCCTCCCCCAATTCACAGTCATAAATCACATTCCCCAATTAGCTTGAAATGCAGGCTTCCCCTCCAGTTCTCCAGCCGCCAATCCTTATCCTCTCTTATTTCAATAACCTTGGTTCTCATGCTAGGTCCAGTATTGTTATGTCTAGCTAAACTCTCATGCACATTCCTCCCCCCCAGCGTCATTTAACTCTAACTCTAAGTGTAAAACATAAGAAGAAAAGGGTTTGCTTCTCCATCTATTGTCAAAAACAGCAAAAACATCTGATGTTAGCAGCACTGACACCCGGATTCTCTTGTTGTTTTTTTCTTTGCCCACGGCGGACGTCCATCCATCAAACGGCAGACTGTCAAAAAAGGGGGTACCATTTCATCCATTTGTCTTCATTAGAGGCCTCGTCAGAAGATATAACTCAATAGTGGCCCTGAGAAAAGAACAGATGGCTCCACGTTTGCTTCCCTTTTGCTTTTCTTTCTTTTTTACGGCCCGCATTTTGCATAAATGGCTATTTTATGCCGGCCGGGATCCTTTCTCCCTGTCAGCTGCCGTCCGTCCTTTTTATGCAGCCTAAGTGTTTGATTTGTCTTCGTTTGGCTGCGGCGAGGAGGCAGAAGTGCGATTAGATCGAAAGGACGCGAAAGCCAGGCTGAGGGGTGACCTGCCAAAAAGGGATAGGGGCCAGGAGGGCAGTGGGCAGAGTTGAGGGTGCCCCCCCCCCAAAAAAGGTGTATGGCTATTGCAAGCGTCTGGCAAAGGTGAAGAAAATAAGATAAATAAAATAAAATGTTTAGTTAATGGAAGGCTTTCAGAACAGCAGTGAAGATGATAATATCTGTCTCTCTGGCCATCTATCCATCCAACCATCCAATATTAATCTGCATCTGTCTGTCTGTCTGTCTGTCTGTCTGTCTGTCTGTCTGTCTGTCTGTCTATCTATCTATCTATCTATCTATCTATCTATTTGTATCTATCTATCAATCAATCACCTACCTACCTACCTATCTATCCTTCTGTCTAATCTGTCTAATCTGTCTGTCTGTCTGTCTGTCTGTCTGTCTGTCTGTCTGTCTGTCTATCTATCTATCTATCTATCTATCTATCTATCCCTATGCATCCTTCTATCCATCCAACCATCCATTAACTATTTCCTTCTTCCCTCCCTCCCTCCCTCCCTTCCTTCCACTCTCCATCTCTCTCTCTCTCTCTCTCTCTCTCTCTCCATCCATCCATCCATCTATTATACAGGACAGGACAGGACAGAATAGAATAGAATATTCTTTGTTGGCCAAGTGTGATTGGACACACAAAGAATTTGTATCCACAGCATACATTCTCAGCGTACATACAAACAACAATGATGAATCATTATCATAATCATAAAATACAATTATATATCAAGATACAAACTCAGTGATACATAGGATAACTATTATCTATCTATCTATCTATCTATCTATCTATCTATCTATCTATCTATCTATCTATCTATCTATCTTGTATCATTTCTCTGTCTGTCTGTCTATCTTTCTATCTGTCAGTCTGGCAATCTATCATATCTCTATAGCCGCGCATCTCACAAAATGTGATTCTGCAAGGCCTACCCACAAAAACAACGAAATAACAATATTAAAACAGAACACAACTAATGCTATATCCATGGTGATTCACTTAATAACTGTTGAAAAAATGGTAATAAAATCAAATCCGGTTATGTGTGTGATCTGCTTAATAATTTCAATGACTTACAACCAAAGGTCCAGGCTTAACTGCAGTCATAAGCTGAGGACCACCTGTAGTGTCTTGTTTTATAATAATAGTATAATAATACTGTTTTACATAATAGTATAAGTAAATTTCTTGGACGTTGTCCAAGAAATATTAATTGTGGTGTTTTTAAATTTAATGCATGCCCTTTACACATAATGTTCTGTTATGTGCCAAAGCTTTGGAATTTGACATTTTATCAAGAATTATGGCTCTGTCAAGCATGAGAAGTGGCTAAAAGAATCATACTGAGAAAGTGGAAATGTGATTTTGCTGCAGATATGAAAGTTGTGATTTATCTGTTTTGGCAAAAGCAAGATTTTCTATGAATGAAAGGCTATGTTGCTTCATCCTTTGTGTTGATGAAGCAGAGATTTTGTGATATTTTGCAAAAAAATATTTTGTTATGGCAGCGTATTCATTAGCGAGCCAGTAGCTGTTGATTAAGATCAAATGATAGAAATTAATAGAAACGATGAGATATAATTTTTTTGGGTTTCTTTTCTTTCCTGCATTTGCATTTTTTGTTTATTTGGGGGGGGGTGCTGTCTCTTTTCTGATTTTTCAGATTGATATTGTTAATTGTGCATGTGTCAAATAAATAGAAATCATTAAGAATATATTAAAAGACGAAAACTAACCACTACAGAAAGATGCTATGATTAATCCCCAAGGATATACTCAGACTGGGGGCTGTTTGCTTTTCTCCCCAAATTGAAAGTCATTTGTTTAGAAAGGAAAAAAAAATAGTTTGTTTGGAAGTTCAGCCAGGAGTCCCCATTATGCAAATCAGAAAATGATTAAAAAATTAAATATTCCTTTGAGTCAGGCTCAGTCATGGGGGACTTCATGGATACACCCACCCATGTACTTTTTTTAAAGTGCAATATTGAAGGGGTTTGCCTTGATTTGTGTGTGTGTGTGTGTGTGTGTGTTGCTTTTCCATCCTGAAATGTATGACCACGACTGACCACAAAACTTACGTTGCTAAGCGAGACATTTGCTAGCTGAGTTGTTCTCCGCTTTACAACCTTTGTTGCCACCGTTGTTAAACGAGCCGCGGCAGCTGTTCAGACAGTAACACGGTTGCTAAGTGGATCCGATTTTCCCACGGACCTGGCTTGCTGACGGCCATAAAAGGGAGATCCCGTGATTTCCCGGGGACGCTGCCACTGTCGTAAATACGAGACAGTTGCCAAATATCACCATTTTGATCACGTGATCTCAGAGACAAAACGGACTAGGGCTCCGAGGCTGCAGCGTTTTTCCTGCAGGAAAAAGATTTCTATTTTATTTTATTTTTCCCCCAAAAGGTCCTAGCCCAGTGATGGCGAACCTTTTAGAGACCGAGTGCCCAAACTGCAACCCAAAACCCACTTATGTATCATCAGGTGCCGGGTGGGCGTGGCCCATTGGGTGGGCGTGGCCCATTGGGTGGGTGTGGCTGTGGTGATAATGGCAGACTGGATGGGACTAAAAAGTTCAATCAATCAAGTCCAACTTTGCGAGAACTTTTTTTTTCCCACGAGAAGTTGAAATTGATTGATTGAACCTTTTTTTTGCACACGGCAGCGGTCTAAAGTGAAAAGGTTTTATAAAACCCAGCTGAAGGCCTAGGACTGGGGCAATGGTGCAAGTGCCCACAGAGAGGGCTCTGCGTGCCACCAGTGGCACCCATGCCATAGGTTCGCCACCAAGGTCCTAGGCTACTCTCTGTTCATGTAAAAGTGGCTTTCCCCTTCTGTGTGAGTAGGGGTAATGTTTTCTCCACGATGATTCCCTGATTGCAGTGTTGTTTGTTGCTTATTTGTTTGTCTGAGTTGGTGCTTCTTTAATTAGGGTATTGTTTGCTGCTTGGTTTGTTTGTCTGGTGTTAATCCCCGCTTATCTGGGTGACCCAGGTAGATAACATCTTGAATGCTAGAAAGGAGCGGAGTTTGCTTTCTGTTTGTATACAGGTGACTGACTCCCTTTGTGTTGGTGGGAGTGTTGATGTTTTTTTCCCCCTGATAGTTCCTTGATTGGGTTTTTGTTTATTGCTTGATTGTTTGTCTGGTGTTAATCCCTGCTTATCTGGCTGTTGACTACCGACACGAACCTGTTCCAGTTTTTTTTGGTTTTGTTTTTCCTTTCCAGCTTAGCTGGCTGGGGAATTCTGGGCGTCGTAGTTCATCCCATCTTAAATGTCTATGGAGATTCTCTGTCGTGGTGGGGATGTGGAAGGATTTATACTCCTTGCAGACCGCTGGTCATTTGCATTCTTTCAGAGAGTCGTTGAGGCCACCTGGAGGTTTGTCTGTGTCCTCAAATAGTGCAAATGGGTGTGGAGCCTTCTTGGCTGCAGGATGTTTTCCGCCCTGGATCCCTTCTGTTGAAGGAAAAGTCTTCATCGGTGGTCCAGTCCAAGCCGGGAATAAACAACATGGCGACTGCTTTAGAAAGAAGTTTGCAGTTTATTGAAGAGGAGAGCCAGACAGAAAGATGGCTCTGGAAGAAAAGAGAGAGAGAGAGCACATGTAGGGAGTGAGTTTTTATACCCTCTAGAGCTTTTTGTTTGGAGTTGTTCCTGTGGCATGAATTTTGACCTGAGTCTGCGTGTGCCTTTCTGGTACTCTGATGGTGGTGGGTTAATCCTATTATGTCCCAAAGGTCATATCCTGCTTCCCTGGGCCTGTGGCTGATGATTCTTAGATTTTTGGTGTGTTGATTCTAGGGATCTTTCTTCCTAATCCCAGTTTCCTGACTCCGGTCTTTCTGACAAGATTATCACATCTGCATTTATGCAGACTTGGTTTCTGTTTGGGACAGAGAGACTTGGGGGTCGGGGTTGGTTTCTGCTTTTAAAATCCTTTAGGGAAATATATTCTGCCCTTTTAATATTTCCTTCTCTGGGGGCCGGCGGGGCTGACTTCCCACCCTCCCCTGTGGAAGACAGGCGCAGACTGTTGGTGACGAGTCCATGTTGTCTGCATCTCAAACGGAAGCGCCAATGGTTCCTGGAATCTGCAATGTTTTCTGGAAATCCGTTCACACTCCCGCACCCTTGGAAGGGTGTTCATCCCAAAGGGCATTGCTAGCTGTCTGCAAGGAATATAAATCCTCTGATTCCCCACCGTCCAGTCAGAGCTGGAGAAGCCTCTTGGACAGCGGTTCTCAACCTGTGGGTCGCGACCCCATTTGGGGTCGAATGACCATTTCACGGGGGTCGCCAAACAACGCAGTCTGCCATTTTTCCCCCTTTTCCTTAGCTGTGCTACTCCCTTTTATTCTATTGGCTTTTGAAAGCCAGTAGAATAGACTCTCTTGAATAGAGTCTAATTCTATTGGCTTTCAAAAGCCAATAGGAATTGTCCAGGCTGTCTCTGCCCTGCTGAGCCCGCCAAAAGTCCCAGTCTGCAAACGGTGCTGCAAGTTGTCTTCAGCGAAGGCGAGCTGTCTGGAAGCTTCCACCCCTCCCTGCTGAGCAACTACTAAAAATGTAAGGAAAAGAGGGCCAGGGGTGGGAGGTGGGAGGCCGGCGGGTGCAGGGAGGGTTGCTGGCGCGCGTGGGGCCCGGGGGGTGCCTTACCTCCCTTGGGCTGGGCCAGCTGGTGGCCCAGCCGGTGGTCGGCCTGCGCCATCTCTGCCGCTTGCCAGCTATGCCTCGGCCAGTGCAGGGGGCAGCACCACGCATGCGTGGCGCTCCCGGGCAAGGAAAGTACTCGACTTACGACTGGTTGGGCAGTTCTCGACTTACGACCGGTTGGGTAGTCCTCGATTTACGACCGGTTGGGGGTCGCGGCATTAAAAAGGTTGAGAACCACTGCTCTTGGATGAGAAGCGAAAGGCCTTCAAAGAAACAAAGAAAGAAACTAGAACAGTGGTTCTCAACTTGTGGGTTGGGACCCCATTTGGGGTCGAACAACCATTTCACGGGGGTCGCGAAACAACGCAGTCCACCATTTTTTCCTTAGCTGTGCTACTCCCTTTTATTCTATTGGCTTTTGAAAGCCAATAGAAGAGAGTCTAATTCTATTGGCTTTCCAAAGCCAATAGGAATTGTCCAGGCTGTCTCTGCCCTGCTGAGCCCGCCAAAAGTCCCAGTCTGCAAACGGTGCTGCACCAGTTGAGTAGTCCTCGACTTACGACCGGTTGGGGGTCGCGGCATTAAAAAGGTTGAGAACCACTGAACTAGAACATCCCTCTCAAAGTCGCTAAGGTTGTGAAGCCCTGCAGCGGACACTTTATTTCAAGGTTCATCCAGGCAAAATGGGACACGTTCTCCCCTATTCCTCCCTCCCCCCCTGATCCTTTGCCCCCTTCACCTTTCTTAAATAACACCAGCAGCCCCTTTTTCCTGCCCTCCATCCCCCTGGTCTTCGCTTTTGACCCTTAACTGGATTTGGCAGTGGCAAATGGCTGGGGAGTTTCCCCTCCTCTTTAGCAGAATGTGGAACTGATTGTTTGGCTGACCCTATTTGACCCCTGAATTTGGAGTGCAACCTGGCCCCTCGGAATCATATATAATTATCCGAGAAAACTCCACTTGTGATGGAGTTGGGCTTCGATTGGAAACAACAGGTCTCTGGTCTTTGAGATCAGCTCGGGATCAGCTTCGCCGTGGAGGAGGCTAATGAGATGGGTCTGCTTTGCTGGGCTCCTCGACCCCCCCCTTTCCCCCCCTATCCAAATGCTGGAATTTTGCTTCATCTAACGATCAAAATTGTCTTTGGAAATTGGGGTCTCGGACCAGGCCTCTGGAGCCCTGCGGTTGCGAGGTTTTGAGTCAAGGGGTTCGTGTGCGTTCGGACAGATTCTACAGTAGCGGACAGATGCATGCTTTGGAGAGGTTTTTAGATTTTAAGTGAATATAGCCAGCTTGGTATCGAGGGCTCTGTCGCCTTGTCCAGCAATCAAAGTCTCCGTTTAGGCAAAGAGCTGAGTGAAGGCATTAAGCAGTGGCAAGAATTGTTAACTGCGTTCTGGTGAATAAATAGCAAGCGGTCATGGAATTGTAAAATAGGATAGAAGCTGCCTGGAGTCAGCTTACAGGGCAGATGGGCAGCATAATAAAAATTCAAGAAAAAGGAAGAAAGAAAGAGAGAGATAGAGATAGAGAGAGAGAGAGAGAGAGAGAGAGAAAGAGGGAGGGAGGGAGGGAAGGAAGGAAGGAAGGGTAGGTAGGTAGGTAGGTAGGGAGAGAGAGAGAGAGGAAAGAAAGAAAGAAAGAAAGAAAGAAAGAAAGAAAGAAAGAAAGAAAGAAAGAAAGAAAGAGGGAGAGGGAGGGAAGGAGGGAAGGAAGGATAGGTGGGAAAAGAGAAGAAAGAAAGAAAGAAAGAAAGAAAGAAAGAAAGAAAGAAAGAAAGAAAGAAGGAGAGAGGGAGGAAAGAGAAACAAACAAAGAAAGAAAGAGAAAAAGAAGGAAGGAAGGGAGGGAGGGGAAGTAGGTAAGGAGAGAGAGAGGAAAGAGAAAGAAAGAGAAAAGGAAGGAGAGAGGGAGGAAAGAGGAAGAAAAAGAAGAAAGAAAGAAAAGAAGGAAAGAAGGAAGGAAAGGAAGGGGAGATAGGTGAGAGAGAAGAAAGAAAAAAAGAAAAAAGAAAAAGAGAAAAGGGAGGGAGGGAGGAAAGAGAAAGAAAGAAAAAAGAAAGAGAGGGAGGGAGGGAGGGAGGGAGGGAGGAAGAAAGGAAGGAAGAATCAAAGCACCCTTAACTCATGATCACAAGGTCAGAATTTCCACTGCTAAGCAAGTCGGTGGTTAAGCAAGTCCTATGGTCATTAAGCGAATGATGTTGGAGATGGACAGGCAGCGCCTGAGGGCGGAGTCAAGAGAGGAATCAGCCTGGGCTCCTTTCGTTCCCACAAGTGGTCCCATCCTTCCTGAATTCTGTGATCAAGCATCAATTCAGTGGCAACTGTTAATCAACTTGATTCTTGGTCCTAAGCAGGAGCAACACATCCGCTTAAGCGGAACGTAATGCATGGTCCTGATTCTTCGGGCCTGTTGTTAAGCGAATGACATGGTCATTAAGCAGATCCGGCTTTCCCCATTGACTTTGCGTGTCGCAGGCTGGCTGGGAAGTTTGCAAACAGCGATCACGTGACCCTAGGACACTGCAACTATTGCAAATACAGGCGGGTGGCCAAGCGCCCAAATTTTGATTCCCCTGTTGTGGGCATGCTGCAGTGGTCGTCAATGCAAGAACCAGTTGTAAGTCCCTTTTCCCAGTCCTTTGTAACTTCAAATACTCACTAAACGAATGGCTGTCCATCAAGGATTACCTCTGTGGTGGTTGGGGACGTGCAAAATATTCAGGGTCTAAAACAATGATTTTTTTTTTTAAGACCACTGGGACCGGCTGCACTCAGCCACAAAGAAAACACACATTAGTACTGCTATCATAATCTGCCAACTCGGTTTGTGGGTTCACCCCGGAGCAGTGCAGAAAAAAGGCTCCTGCATTTCCCCCCCCCCCCCCCGACCTTTTTCAATCAATTTAATGAAAGAGAAACGGCTTTTGATGTTTCTCGCCAAGAAAAAAAGAAAGCCAGCAAAATCTTTATGCCTGGAATGAGTATTCTGACTTCGGTTTAGTTATGGGATGGCAAATTGTACCGGAATGTTGGCTCAAAAAAAAAAAAAAAAGTCAGGGGGTCTGTGGTTGCAGGCGACACCTTTGTTTGTCTAACCTAATTTTATTGCAAGGTTTAAAAGAGGAAACAGACACCAGTAATACGCACATGTCCAACAAGTGAAAGAGAACCTGTTTGGTGTAGTGCAGAAGGGGCTGGCATAGAAACCGGGAGACGGTGAGTTCTAGTTCTAGTCCCACTTTAGGCATGAATACGGGCTGGGTGCCTTTGAGCCAATCACCAGGAGACAGTGAGTTCTAGTCTCACCTTAGGCATGAAAGCCAACTGAGTGAATTTGGGCCAATCTCCAGGAGATGGTGAGTTCTAGTCCCACTTTAGACATGAAAACGGGCTGGGTGACTTTGAGCCAATCTCTAGGAGACAGTGAGTTCTAGTCTCCACCTTAAGTATGAAAGCTGGCTGGGTGACTTTGGACCAATCACCAGGAGACGGTGAGCTAGTCCCGCCTCAGACATGAAAACGGGCTGGGTGACTTTGAGCCAATCGCCAAGAGACGGTGAGTTCTAGTCTCGCCTTTGGCATGAAAGCCAGTTGGGTAACTTTGAGCAATCACCAGGAGACGGTAAGTTCTAGTCCCGTCTTAGACATGAAAGCAGCTGGGGGACTTTGGGCCAATCACCAGGAGATGATGAGTTCTAGTTCTAGTCCTGCCTTAGACATGAAAAAAGGCTGGGTGACTTTGAACCAATCTCCAGGAGACGGTGAGTTCTAGTCCCGTCTTAGACATAAAAATCAGCTGGGGGACTTTGGGCCAATCACCAGGAGATGGTAAGTTCTAGTTCTAGTCCCGCCTTAGACATGAAAATGGGCTGGGTGACTTTGGGCCAATCACCAGGAGGGTGAGTTCTAGTCTTGCCTTGAGCATGAAAGCAGGCTGGGTGACTTTGGGCCAATCACCAGGAGACGGTGAGTTCTAGTCCCGCCTTAGGCATGAAAGCCAGCTTGGTGACTTTGGGCCAATCACCAGGAGACGGTGAGTTCTAGTCCCGCCTTAGGCCTGAAAACCAGCTGGGGGACTTTGGGCCAATCGCCAGGAGATCACAAGATCATAAGTCACTTTTTTCAGTGCTACTGTAACTTCGAATGGCCACTAAACCAACTGTTGCAAGGCGAGGCTTACCTGGTCTTTGAAATGAGAGCGCCACGCTCGGACTTCATACCAATTCATTCCGGCCTTGCCACGCAAACTATTGATAGGATCAGCTGTTGTAAGTGTCTCAAGTCTGGACTGCGCCCAGCAGCATGCTCAGGGGAAGAATAGGCAGAAGGCAAAGTCAGCAGATGCTGGCCCACCACTCAAAACTCCATTATCTTAATGCATCCCCAAATGGATGTGGAAGCTCACGAATTGCTCTTTAGATATTAGAGCTACTGACGTCATAGAATTAAAATGGCATTTTTGAGGGCTGGGCAGAGGTTTCAGCCTTCCAGGGCCTTCCTTGGCCGCTGTTCTCCTTCCTACGTGTGATGGAATCTCCACCTAGAGTAGGGTGAGTAAAGTAAAGGCTGGTGAACTTGGAGTCCTTGCCGGAGTCCTTGCGATAGGGGCCAAATACTACCACCGTCACCTCCAAGAATTCCTGAAGCCTCTATCTCAGTGGTTCTCAACCTTTTTAATGCCGCAACCCCCAACCGGTCGTAAGTCGAGGACTACTCAACCGGTCGTAAGTCGAGGACTACTCAACTGGTGCAGCACCGTTTGCAGACTGGGACTTTGGGCGGGCTCAGCAGGGCAGAGACAGCCTGGACAATTCCTATGGGCTTTGGAAAGCCAATAGAATTAGACTCTATTCAAGAGAGTCTATTCTATTGGCTTTCAAAAGCCAATAGAATAAAAGGGAGGAGCACAGCTAAGGAAAAGGGGGGAAAAATGGCGGACTGCGTTGTTTGGCGACCCCCGTGAAATGGTCGTTCGACCCCAAATGGGGTCCCGACCCACAGGTTGAGAACCGCTGCTCTATCTGGCCCTTCCCAAGAGAATGTAGTAAGTCTGGTGAGATTCACGTCCGATGCAAGGAACCGGAACGACACGGTGAGCTGATCAGAGTTTGCTTCTTTATTGCTGCATGCCTGTTTACAAGAATCTCACCCTGACCAACTGCTTCTTTATTGTTGAAGGCCTATTTACGAGAATCTCACCCAGACTGACCATGTTCTCTTGGGAACAGCCAGATAAAGTCACCGTCCAGTCTCTTCTTAAAGACCTCCCGTGACGGAGGACCCACAATTTCTGGAGGCAGGCTGTTCCACTGGTGAATTGTTCTCACTCTCAGGAGTGAGCTTGCTTCTCTCCTTGAATTAGTCTCCATCCGCTCCATTTATTCATTTATTTATGAGACTTATATACCGCTTTAAGTGCAAGCACTCTCTAAGCGGTGTACACCAGTAAGCAATGTATATATATATATATTTACATTGCCCCCAACAATCTGGGTCCTCATTTTACCTACCCCGGAAGGATGGAAGGCTGAGTCAACCTTGAGCCGGTGAGATTTGAACCGCTGACCTGCTGAACACAGTCAGCTAAAGTGGCCTGCAGTACTGCACTCTAACTGCTGCGCCACCTCGGCTCCATCCTGCTTCTTGAAAGCCCGACTTGTCGGCCGAGCTGAAACCTCTTAAAACAGCCATGTCGACAACGCCAGGAAAAGACACGGCTGTTTTAAGAAGTTGCAATCAATGGCTCCCTAATACCCCAAAGCAGAATAACTAAGAGAGTTGGAAGGGAGCTTGGAAGTCATCTAGTCCAACCCCCTGCTCAGGCAGGAAACCCTATACTATTTTGGACAAATGGCTGTCCAGTTTCTTCTTAAAAACTTCCAGTGTTGGAGCATTCACAGCTTCTGGAAGCAGGTTGTTCCTCTGGTGAATTGTTCTCACTTTCAAGAAACTTCTCCTTAGTCCTAGCTTGCTTCTATCCTTGATCAGTTTTCATCCATTGCTTCTTCTCCTGACTTGAAGCTCAGATACAACGTAGAATCATAGGGTTGGAAGGGACCTTGAAGATCATTTAGCCCAACCCCCTGCTCAAGCGGTGGGGGGTTGACAGTGGTGGCGAACCTATGGCATGTGTGCCAGAGGCGGCACTCGGAGCCCTCTCTGTGGGCACACGCACTGTTGCCCCAGCTCCGCCTCCTCCCACGGCCCCCTCCTCACCAGCAGCCTCACGGAGGAGAGTCACCCCCGGGCATGGTCCATACAAAGGAGCACAGCCAAGGACATGGTAGCCGGGCAGCGGGGACAACACTCTGCCCTTGCGCCGCACTGTGTGCAGATGATGCTGCGGGGCATGGGCGGAGGGCGTGGCTGCCATGGCGCTGCTGGGCTGCCTGGGTGATCTGTGGTGGGCCATGAAGGTGGTGGGTGGCCCAGTGGGCACGGCTGAGCATGGACAGGAATGGGGGGCTGCTTTTTTGGCAACTCGGTCTCCAAAAGGTTCACCATCACTGCCCTATGACATTTCAGACAAATGGCTGTCCAGTCTCTTCTTAAAAACTTCCAGTGTTGGAGCATTCACCGCTTCTGGAGGCAGGTTGTTCCACTGGTTAATTGTTCTGACTGTCAGGAAGCTTCTCCTTAGTTCTAGGTTGCTTCTCTCCTTGATGAGTTTCCATCCGTTGCTTCTTGTCTTGCCTTCAGGCGCTTTGGAGAATAGCTTGACTCCCTCTTCTTTGGGGCAGCCCCTCAAATATTGGAACACTGCTATCATGTTCCCCCCCCCAGTCCTCCTTCTCAGACCAATGGCTGGTCAGGAGGAGATCTTCCAATCAAACTGGCAAAAGTCACCTTGACGGGGAGAAAGCTTGAAAATTTAATGCTTCTCCCCAACTATCGACTCTTCTGGGCATCTAAGCACTTTTTCTGCACAACTTGTCAATATCCGCCTGACGTCTGAGCGGATAAAATAGCTGTTCCCGAAGCTCTCCAGGGTGATTCCTGCTGCTTTTTCAACTTTTTCCCACCTCCAACTGAAATCCACCACATGGAACAGAGGGGATCAAAGAGATTCAAAAGGAGACCCCCCCCCATGTTGCTTATTGATGGTGCCTTAAGGTTTACAAGGCAAATCCATTTTCTACTTGCTCCGTGCGCATGTTTTATTGTTGTTGATATAACGCACCAACCCAGATCACTCCTCGGACTAATCAGCAAAGATACAGGAGGATCTGGGCAGACTTGAACACTGGGTGCTATCTAACAAAATGAAATTCAAGGGTGAAAAAAGTAAGGTTCTACGTTCAGGCAAGAAAAACCAAATGTACAGGTATAGTATAGGGGGTACCTTGCTCAATAGTAGTAACTGTGAGAAGGACCTCAGAGTCCTAGTGGACAGTCACTTAAATGTGAGCCAGCAGTGTGCTGCAGCTGCCAAAAAGGCCAACACAGTGCTGGGCTGCATTCACAGAGGGATAGAATCAAGATCAGGTAAAGTGTTAATACCACTTTACAAGGCCTTGTAAGGCCACACTTGGAATACTGCATCCAGTTTTGGTCACCATGATGTAAAAAAGACATTGAGACTCTAGAAAGAGTGCAGAGAAGAGCAACAAAGATGATCAGGGGACTGGAAGCTAAAACATACAAGGAACGGTTGCTGGAAGTGGCTATGTCTAGTTTAATGAAGAGAAGGACGAGGGGGTACATGATAGCAGTCTTCCAATCTCACAGGGGCTGCCCCAAAGAAGAGGGAGTCAAGCTATTCTCCAAAGCACCTGAAGGCAGGACAAGAAGCAACGGATGGAAACTAATCAAGGAGAGAAGCAACATGAAACTAAAGAGAAACTTCCTAACAGTGAAAACAATTAACCAGTGGAACAACCTGCCTCCAGAAGCTGTGAATGTTCCAATACTGGAAGTTTTTAAGAAGAGACTGGACGGCCATTTGTCTGAAATGGTATAGGGTTTCCTGCCTGAGCAGGGGGTTGGACTAGATGATCTCCAAGGTCCCTTCCAACTTGATGATGATGATGATGATGATGATGATGATTAACCATGACACCATTTGTCTGGAATGGTATAGGGTTTCCTGCCTGAGCAGGGGGTTGGACTAGATGAGCCCCAAGGTCCCTTCCAACTTTTATTATTATTATTATTATTATTATTATTATTATTATTATTATTATTATTGTTGTTGTTGTTGTTGTTGTTGTTGTTGTTATTGTTATTGTTGTTTTGTTGTTATTGTTATTGTTACTGCTATTATTACTATCATTATTATTACTATTATTACTACTACTATTAGTAGTATTAGTATTACTACTACTATTACTACTATTACTATTATTGTTACTATTATTAGTATTACTACTATTATTACTATTACTACTACTATTATTAGTAGTATTACTACTACTACTATTATTATTATTATTATTATTATTATTATTATTATTATTATTTAACGGACAGAGACGTATGGAGGGGTTCTTTTTAGTTTTGCACTCCATCAAAATGAGATGAATAGGAAGCAAACCGCCATTCAGTCGTCTAGCAGAGCTGCACGGCCTCTCCTTGCTCTAATGGACATGTTGGCATGCCTTAAAATGTGGCGATCCAAAGTCCCCGAGCATTAATGTTTCATGCCACAGTAAAAGGAGAGCAGGTAATGGTCTAATAGATGTGTCCGCACTGTTAGCAGAGGCTTTTGTCTCTTCTTTCCGAGGGAGGCGGCTATACAATTCTCACCAGGCATCCCGCCCCCCCCCATCATCAAAATCACAATAAAAGCTTCCCTCTCATTCATTACCCTCTTTTTAACCTCACATGAGATCCCAAGCTCGGAGTCCCACTTTTTAATCGAGGCCCATTACGCGATCCCCTTGGAGGATGCCTGTGTAGGCCTTTGCCTAATTAATGGAGTGAGGGGATACCACTTTTGCTATCCCCCCATACGTGGGGCAGATCCCACGAATGGAAGAAGGCTCCTGACACGGAGGTTTTCTTGGGGTGGAACTGCCCCGAACCGAAGTCCGGGAACTACTTTATTGATTACAGTATGCAAATAAGCATTGATTACATGTGATACATTTGTGCCATACATATAATTTCTTGCTGCGCCATAAGCTTCAAGCCACTCCCATTACTTAGTCTCAGAGCATGTCAAGAGTACATGTCATGTTTGACCTATATTGCCCACCTGGCGACACAAAACAAAACCATGTGGTTAGTGCCTTCTCGAGCTTAGCTCTGCATAACATCCTGTTTAACTGTCATGCGGTTTGCCATTTGTGTTACGAGCTAGCGAGCTTTGCCGCAGACATTTCCTCTAGAAAGGGCAAAGAAAGGGCAAGGAGGGGGCGAGGAGGGGGCTACAACTCCAACAATGGAGGAAGCTAATTTTGTGTTTGGGAGAAATACTTTGGTGCCTTCTAAGTAGGCATTAATGAGGTCATGCCTGCCCTCCTTTTCTCCCTTTGGATCCTGCTTGGCAACTTAGAGGAGACATTTTTTTTTTCCCCTGCAGTTTTTAGTTTCAATACAAGTCTGGGAAAAAATTGCCCTGGTGGTGTTTCATCTTATACTAAACGTAGCAACGTTTAGCGCTTGTGAGGTCGGGCTCAAGTTTGGGTTGAGGATGTCTTGGGAACGAAGGTCTAGTGAAGTGATGGCGAATCTTTTAGAGCAGCGGTTCTCCACCTGTGGGTCGGGACCCCATTTGGGGTCGAACGACCATTTCACGGGGGTCGCCAAACGACGCAGTCCGCCATTTTTCCCCCCCTTTTCCTTAGCTGTGCTCCTCCCTTTGATTCTATTGGCTTTTGAAAGCCAGTAGAATAGACTCTCTTGAATAGAGTCTAATTCTATTGGCTTTCCAAAGCCAATAGGAATTGTCCAGGCTGTCTCTGCCCTGCTGAGCCCGCCAAAAGTCCCAGTCTGCAAACGGTGCTGCACCAGTTGAGTAGTCCTCGACTTACGACCGGTTGAGTAGTCCTCGACTTACGACCGGTTGGGAGGTCGCGGCATTAAAAAGGTTGAGAACCACAGTTTTAGAGACTGAGTGCCCCAAAACTGGCCCCACTCCACCCCCTGCCCCACCTCCCGTCCCCCACCCCGCGTGCCCGCAGGGCCACTCACCGCCTCCAGGGCCCGCCGCAGATTGTCCAGGCAGCCCAGCAGCGCCATGGCGGCCACGCCCTCTGCCCGTGCCCTGCAGCATCAACTTGCATGATGGGGTGTGAGGGCAGAGTCTTGTCTATGCTGCCTGGCTGCCATGTCCTTGGTTGCACTGCTCCGTGTGGGCCACGCTCAGGGGCGACTCTCCTTCAGGGGGGCTGCTGGAGAGGAGGGGGTTGCAGGGGGAGGCGAGGCTGGGGCAACGGCACGTGTGCCCCCAGAGAGGGCTCCGAGTGCCGCTTCTGGCACCCGTGCCATAGGTTCGCCACCACTGGTGTAGTGAATTCTCAGGAAGTTTTTAAGAAGAGACTGGACAGCCATTTGTCTGGAGTGGTATAGGGCAGGGGGCTTCAAACGCGGGAGTCTGGCGTCCTTGGTGCTCTCTGAGCTTGGTGGTTTTCTTGCAGACGTTTCATGACCCAACTAGGTAACATCATCAGTTTTATAAAGGAGTGGGATGTGTGGGGAGGAGGAGGAGGAGGAGGAGGAGGAGGAAGAGGAGGAGGAGGACACAGAGGAGGAAGAGGAATAGGAGGAGGGCTGTGGGGTCCTTGGTTCTTATCTTGCAGACGTTTCATGACCCAACTAGGTAACATCATCAGTTCTATAAAGGAGTGGGATGTGTGGGGAGGAGGAGGAGGAGGAGGACACAGAGGAGGAAGAGGAATAGGAGGAGGGCTGTGGGGTCCTTGGTTCTTATCTTGCAGACGTTTCGTGACCCAACTAGGTAACATCATCAGTGCTAGAAGGGAGTGGGGTGTGTGGAAAGGAGGAGGACCCTGGGGTCCTTGGTGCTCTCTGAGCTTGGTTATTTTTTTGCAAACGTTTCGTTACCCAACTAGGTAACATCATCAGTGTTAGAAGGGAGTGGGGTTTGTGGGAAGGAAGAGGAGGAGGAGGAATAATGTGGGGTCCTCGGTGCTCCCTGAGTTTGGTTGTTTTCTTGCAGACGTTTCGTTACCTAAACTGGGTAACGTCATCAGCATTTGGGTAACAAAAAGTCTGCAAGAAAACAAACTAGCTCAGGGAGCACCGAGGACCCTCCAGTCACAAATTCTCAGGTCGGGTTTGAGGAGTGAGGCTGATTTCATTTGACAAGTCAGTGGGATGTGAATGATCAAACTTAATCGTTCAAGTCAGATAGATTTGACTGGAATGATCGATCCCATTTGCAAAGAGGCGCAGTTCAAAGGGAAGATATGATCAATCCATCTCGTCCTCCCACCGCTTCCCAAACGATTGTCAGCTCAGCGTCCTTCTAAAAGATGCCTCTCATTCTCTAACTTGCTTGCTTACAAGTTTCCCTCCTTTGTTTTCTGCCTATTTAGAGAACGGGTCCATATTTCCCCCCCCCCCACGCAGTGTGATGGGTGGAAATCCACGCTGCATGGTGGGCTTAGCACCATCGCTGTGCGCTGTGCTTCCCAGCCTTCAAGATTCTTATTTGCCCCCCAAATTTTACAGCCTAAGATTGAGAAGACACAAGGAAACAATGACTGTGTTCGCACAGCATAACTAACCTGGTTAGACAATGACTTCACACTGCTAGTGACTTCATTGGCCCTATATTCTAAGGTGGTTTTAGAGGCAGTTCTCAATTTACAACAGTTTGTTCAATGTTGCGACAGCACTGAAAACTGTGACTTATGACCGTTTTTTCACAGTTACTACCTTTGCAGCCTTCCCATGATCACGGGATCAAAATTCAAATGCTGGTTCATACTTATGACCGCTGATGGGTCCCCGGAGTCACGTGATCCTCTTTTGCGACCTTTTGACAAGCAAAGCCAATGGGAGGAGCCCGATTCACTTAAGAACTAACTTATCGACTGCAGTGATCCACTTGACAAGAGAGTGGCAAGGAAAGTTGTAAAATGGGGCAAAACACCCTTTTGCCACAGAAATGTTGGGCACAGTTGTGGTCGTGGATCAAGGACTAGCTGAATTTTCAAACTTGGTTTATTCCAAGAAGGATATCAATCCTTCCATTCCTCACCATCCGGTTAGAGCTGAAGAAGCTTCTGGGATGGGAAGCGAAACGTCTTCAAAGGAAAACCAGAAAGTCCAGTTGCCTCTTGAAAAGAGCACCTTTGAGACAACCGTGACCTGGATCAGGGGCCCCCAACCTGCAGGCCACGGCCCACTACTGGGCCGTGGCCTGCTGGCCACTGGGCCGCAGTACAGGCTGGCCAGCGCACACATGTGTGCATGCACTCATGCTAGCGCTGCAGCCGTGGCAAAAACGGGGCAACGCGCAGAGTGAAAATCGGGTACTGTGCTGTGCAGCATGAAAACTGGCCGCCGTGCAGGGTGAAAATGGGGCATTGCACTGCGTAGCATGAAAATGGGCCACCACACAGGGTGAAAATGGGGCACTGCACTGCGCAGCGTGACAACGGGCCACTGCGCAGGGTGAAAATGGGGCACCACGCTGCACAGCATGAAAAGGGGCCGGCGCACAGGGTGAAAATAAGGCACTGCACTATGCAGCATGAAAATGGGCCACCACACAGGGTGAAAACGGGCCACTGTGCAGGGTGAAAATGAGGCACCACGCTGCGCAGCATGAAAACGGCCCACCGCACTGGGTGAAGATGGGGCACTGCGCTGCGCAGCATGACAACAGGCCACCGCACACGGTGAAAATGGGGCACCACACTGCGCAGCATGAAAACACGCCGCCGGGCAGGGTGCAAATGGGACACCGTGCTGCGCAGCATGAAAACAGGCCACCACGTGGCACGAAAACATGGCAGGGCTAGCGAGTGTCACGTGCGTGCTAGCGCTGCCCCGTCTGCATCACGCGCGTGCTCCTGGCCCCATTTCTTCCAGTGCGTGCGCACGCGTAACATGCTTCCTTCTCCCGGTCTGCCAATCAAAAACGGGGACCTCTGACCTGGATGACTGAGACTGTCTCCATAGACATTCCATTACACATATCTGCAATTGTTGATGTGACGCCTGAACATTCATCGGCTGAGTGAAATTCACAGATTGTAGACAACCTACAAACCTTCCCGGATCCCCTCGTCCTGACGCCAAGAATCTTCCCGTCTGTTTCCTTACCTCTCCTGAAAAGAGTGCACGCTAGAAGCAGAGCTGCACGGAGCCAAATTAAGATGAAGGTGACTGGGTATTGTTTTCCAATACGATTTTGTGAAGTTTATTTGGCCAGACATCACGTTGCTGAAAGCTCCGACCTAGGCATTGCCAGGAGATGATGGAACAAATGCACTCCGGGAATACAGAAGCAATTCTCATCCGAGATGTCATTGAGATAATGGGAACAAGAAGCAATAATAATAAGACGGGCGAGGCCTGCCATCTTGGTGCTTGCTTTATTCATGTCAGAATGTCTATGAAGAGTCTCCATCATCCAGGTCATAGTTGTCTCAAAGGTGCTTTTTCCAGAGGCAACTGGATTCACTTGTTTTTCTTTGAAGACATTTCACGTCTCATCAAAGGAGCCGCTTCAGCTCTCACTGGATGGTGCGCATTGGAAGGATTTATACCAGTGGTGGCGAACCTATGGCACGCATGCCAGAGGTGGCACTCAGAGCCCTCTCTATTGGCACACACGCCACCGCCACCAGCAGCAGGTGCATCAGGCCACCACTGCCGCCCGGAGCAGGAGTCCCGCCCAGCACAAAGCCAAAGCGGCCGACTAGCAAGCTTGAATAGAGGTGGTAGAGCAGAGGTCACCAACCATTGTCAATTGGTGGACTAGAAGAAAAGGGAGGAGGAAGCATTTTATATGCATGCATGCGTGCACAGGGCAGCGAGCACGCACGTGCTGCAAATGGGGCAGGGCTAGTGCCTATGTGATACTCACGAGCCCTGCCCCATTTGTACATGGTGCAGCGCCTTGTATCTGCACCCCATGGCACAGCCGCTTTTGCGCCTTGCAGCAAGGTGGCCCATTTTTGCGCTCCCGGTTTTTGCGTGCCAGAGGCGGCACTCAGAGGCACCTCCCTGCCCCCCCCCCCATGAAGGAACCACAACGCTGATGCAGCCCTGGCACTTTGCGATAAATAAGTGGGTTTTGGGTTGCAGTTTGGGCACTCAGTCTCTAAAAGGTTCGCCATCACTGATTTATACTCCTTCCAGACAGCTGGTCCTTTACCTTCTTTTAGAGAGTCATTGAGGCCGGTGTCCTCAGGGTCACCTGAGTGGTGCAAATGGGGGTGGGACCTTCTTGGATCATCTATCTCCCATCTACAACACAGTCCTTCCAGCAGTTCCAAGAAGGCTCCACTCCCAGGTGGCCCTGAGGACACAGATTAAACCTCCAGGTGGCTTCAACGGCTAATATTCCTTCCTATTCCTGGTTTCTCCAGAAAAAAAAATCCTATGAGGTGGATTAGGCTGAGTCCACAGTTACCCAGCTGGCTTTCATGCCTAAAGTGGGACTAGAACTCACTGTCTCCTGGTGATTGGCCCAAAGTCACCCAGCTGGCTTTCATGCCTAAGGCGGGACTAGAACTCCCAGTCTCCTGGTGATTGGCCCAAAGTCACCCAGCTGGCTTTCATGCCTAAGGCGGGACTAGAACTCCCAGTCTCCTGGTGATTGGCCCAAAGTCACCCAGCTGGCTTTCATGCCTAAGGCGGGACTAGAACTCCCAGTCTCCTGGTGATTGGCCCAAAGTCACCCAGCTGACTTTCATGACTAAGGTGGGACTAGAACTCCCAGTCTCCTGGTGATTGGCCCAAGTCACCCAGCTAACTTTCATGCCTAAGGCGGGACTAGAATTCCCAGTCTCCTAGTGATTGGCCCAAAGTCACCCAGCTAACTTTCATACTTAAGGCGGAACTAGAACTCTCAGTCTCCTGGTGATTGGCCCAAAGTCACCCAGTTGACTTTCATGCCTAAGGCGGGACTAGAACTCACTGTCTCCTAGTGATTGGCCCAAAGTCACCCACCTGCCGTTCATAGCTAAGATGAGATTTGAACTCATGGTCACTTGCTTTCTAGCCTGGTACCTTAACCACTAGACCAAATTGACTGCATAATGTTATATAATGAATATTCATAACATAATATAAATAACATTATATTGTACAGTATGATGTTATATAATGAAATATCAGTGTTCTATCATGTTATAGAGACTTGATTTCTTAATTTTTTTTCTTTGTCCCTTTTCTCAAAGTTCCTCAAAATTTTAACTAGTCTCTTTTTGTAAATCCAGTACAATAAAATTATTCAAGTCACTCTTTCAGTTTATTTGCATATCCCTTTTAATTTTTGAGACATCAGATCGCCCCTTTTGAATATCCACCGTGGAGTCCTTTTATCTAACCTGTCATTTTAAAATCCATTATCAGATCTGTTTCAGTCTTATCCAATAAAAACCTGTTCCTCTTTCATAATATCTTTTCAATATTGTCAGATACTTTTAAAATTAGCTCCCGGGTCCATTGTTCCAAAATATCCATCAATAGGTGTAATGCTCAAGTAATGTGCTCTGTATGAGTAATTCAAAATTAAGTGCCCTTCTCTAATTGTAGTCTTTAATTCCTTCCAATTCCCTCTAGTATTCAGCTTTCAAAACCCCATTCAACTTTATTTTTTTAACGATTTGAAACTACAGCATTTTTCCTACGAGAAAGATTCATATAATTAATTTCAAAATCTTATTTCAGATCTATCTGGATCCCACTGTAACTCCTCCCCCCCCCAAAAAATTTAACCACTCTTTTGCAGTTTACTCCAGGGAAAAAAATTGTTTTATCCTTAAACTTATATTTATTTATATATTTTCCATTAAGAATGGAAGGAAACTCAATCAGTGCTGTAAAAATCTGTCATTTCTGGTGGTTCCTGATATCTAAAAAGCAATGCATAATCAATTTCCAAAGGTGGTTACAGAAAGGAAGTAGGCCAACTCTGTGTCGAATCACAACTTGAGTAAAAACGGCATTCTTGCAGAGCACCCCAAAAAGACCAATTGTCTGGAGCACCTGTAGACGATCTCAAGACTTCTCCTTGTCCAGAGAGGAATCTTGAAAAGCCATTCTCTGCCTTCTGATTCCACTGCGGTTGTCATTTTGCTCATAGTGGAATGATCTTCTGTTCACTATTTCTTCTGCAGAAGTGCTCCAGCATTTCTCCACATTGATCTCATCTGGATCAGTCACCGGGACCAGAGGTTTAATCTTCCAAACTTTCAGACTCGTGCTGAAGCCCATCCTGGGAGAATTTCTCTCCAACAGAGTGTGGACTTTGGTCTATTCTGTGTGTTGTATTTATGCGCTGCCTGGTTGTGTGTGGCTTTTTAACTGTTCATTGCAGTGACCAACGACATACATTCAATTTTGCAGCTACTAAGATTGTTGGATGAGCAGGCACAAAAACAGCCAGGGAAGGGATTGAAACCTGGGAAACGGGCTCCTCATGAGTCAACAGAGTACTGGTTTACCTCCAGCTTGTCTGCAGCTGTCAAAACAGCCAACACAGTGCTAGGCTGCATCAACAGAGGGATAGAATCAAGATCACGTGAAGTTTAATACCACTTTACAAGGCCTTGGTAAGGCCACACTTGGAATACTGCATCCAGTTTTGGTCACCACTATGTAAAAAAAGAGGTTGAGACTCTAGAAAGAGTGCAGAGAAGAGCAACAAAGATGATTAGAATAGAACAGAACAGAACAGAACAGAATAGAATAAGGGAATGGAGTAGAAGAATGGAATGGAATGGAATGGAATGGAATAGAATGGAATAGAATGGAATAGAATAGAATAGAATAGAATAGAATAGAATAGAATAGAATAGAATAGAATAGAAGGGACCTTGGAGGTCTTCTAGTCCAGCCCCCTGCTCAAGCAGGAGAACCTATAACGTCTCAGACAAGTGACTGTCTAGCCTCTTCTTAAAAATCTCCAGTGATGGAGCACCCACAATTCCTGGTGGCAAGCTGTTCCACTGGTTAATTATCCTCACCGTCAGGAAGTTTCTCCTTAATTCCAGGTTGCTTCTCTCTTTGATCAGCTTCCAACCATTGTTTCTCGTCCTTCCCTCTGGTGCTTTGGGGTTCTTCGGGACATTTTTCGGATCGACCCCTCTTTTCCCAATATTCTTTGCAAAGGAAGCAAGAACCTTTGTGGGGGCAGAACAGCAGCTGAGTCTGGAAAAAAAAAACCCAGGGCTTGAAAAGTTTTAACTAATTAGACACTGCAGGAAGATTTATTTCCCCCATCTCTCCCCATTTTCCTTCCGAGGAAACTAAACTAACCTCTTCCAAATTCTGGAGGACATCCATTACATTTATGGGACCCGCCGGAGTTTCCACTAGAGCTGTGAGGCTCAGGGACAGCTGTTCGGAGAAGCCCTGTAAGCACTGAACAGCCTGGCTAGGGAGGCAGAAACAATGCGAGCTGATTGCAATTAGAATGACACCCGCCACATCATTGACTGCTAATGAGAAGCTACTGAGAAATGAATGAAGGCAAATATTCGTGTCCCAGGATAACGTGGCAGGATCCAATCTGGGTTGGTCACCAGGACCAGAGGTTTAATCTTCCAAGCTTTGGGATTTGGGCTGATACCCGTCCTCAGGGAATTTCTCTCGCAGAGTGTGGGCTTTGGGCTACTCTCTGGGTGAATATTTGTATGGTGCCTGGTTGTGTGTGGCTTTTTAGTTCTTGAGTGGGATGTTGATGGCCGGCTATTAAGTCATTGGCTGTTGTGTTGCCAAACTCTCACCTCCTAAGTACATAATAATAATAATAACAACAACAACAACAACAACAACAACAAGGAATGGAATAGAATAGAATAGAATAGAATAGAATAGAATAGAATAGAATAGAATAGAATAGAATAGAATAGAATAGAATAGAATAGAAAATGTGGAATGGAATGGAATAGAATAGAATATAGAATATAGAATATAGAATATAGAAAATGGAATAGGATAGGATAGGATAGGATAAGATAGAATAGAAAATATGGAATGGAATAGAATAGAATAGAATAGAATAGAATAGAATAGAATAGAATAGAATAGAATAGAAAATATGGAATGGAATGGAATAGAATAGAATAGAATATAGAATATAGAATATAGAATATAGAAAATGGAATAGAATAGGATAGGATAGGATAGGATAGGATAGGATAGGATAGAATAGAATAGAATAGAATAGAATAGAATAGAATAGAATAGAATAGAATAGAGCTGGAACGGACCTTGGAGGTCTTCTAGTCCAGCCCCCTGCTCAAGCAGGAGAACCTACACCATCTCAAGACAGGCAAATGTCCAGCCTGTTCTTAAAAATCTCCAGTGACAGAGCGCCCACGATTTCTGGAGGCAAGCTGTTCCACTGGTTAATTGTCTTCACTGTCAGGAAGTTTCTCCTTAATTCCAGGTTGCTTCTCTCTTTGGTCAATGTGACCGACACCCCCCCCCTTCTTTGTCGCAGCCCCTCAAATACTGGATCACTGCTATCATGTCTTCCCCTATTTCTTCTTTTCTTTAGACTAGCCAAACCCAAGTCCCACAGCCGTTCCTTATATGTTTTAGCCTCCAGGCCTTTTGCTCTCCTTATAATTTACAGCAGTGTTTCCCAACGTGACGACTTGGAGACCTTTGGACTTCGACTCCCAGAATTCCCCAGCTGGCCCTGGTTTGTCCAGAACGGAATGGCTGGGAGTTGAAGTCCAGACGTCTCCAAGCTGCCATGCTGGAGAAACACAGATCTGTGTTATTCTATGTAGATGTCAAAGTAGCCTGTAAATTCTCCTGTTATGGTTCCGGCTAATGAAACACTTCAAAGAACTTCCAGGCATTTATTTTCCTAAAAGTCTTTTATTGTTGCAAAATGTCGGCACAGGCACAAGGGGAGGGATGCCAAGATCTAAATTCTCTTCCTCTGAGCAGTTAAATTATCAGCATGTTCCCTCCCTAAATTAGCCGTCATATATCACATTATCCAATTAGTGTGAAGGTCAAAGGTTTCCTTCATCTTTCTTTCCCGGGCTTTACCCCCACCCCCCTTCTGCTCTGTATTAACCCCATAAATACCAGACAGTTCTGCATATTGTCAAAAGCAAGAATATACAATATTTGCAGTGTTGACATCTGCTTTGTAAAAACGTTAATACCTGACCTCTTGGGATCATTTATATCAGTGGTTCTCCACGTGTGGGTCGGGACCCCATTTGGGGTCGAACGACCATTTCACGGGGGTCGCCAAACAAGGCTGTCCACCATTTTTTTCCCCTTTTCTTTGGCCACACCCCTGGCACCCAGTGATTGGTTGGGGGTCACCACAACATGGGGAACTGTATTATGGGGTCGCGGCATTAGAAAGGTTGAGAACCACTGATTTATATCTTCACCCTTCTCAGAGGCCTCTTGAGATAATGGGCCGAAGCTCACCAGCGCCTCGCCCAGGTATTATTTTTGATGAAACAAACCCTGATGGACAGCTTGAGACCTCCCACTTCAAAGGCTAGTTCTGGGAACGCCTTCCTTACTCTCATATCGCTAACTCAGAATGTTGGCCTGACCCCCGCCGTGAGGAAGAGCGAGGCAAATCATCTCCGAGACCAGATGCTAAGAGTGAGGCAAAGACATAAAAGAAAAGAAAGAAATAGAAAATTGAGAAGACGGATAAATTTTGTACAAAATAAATACGGGATTAGAAAGTTATCATTTAGTTTTTGATTAACTTATAGTTTAAATTGGGATTTGTTTGTATTTGAGTTAAAGTATTTTAGGGATTCGGTTATTGGTATAGTTGGATAAGCTTAGTTAGAATTTGTTTGCTTATTTTTAACCCTGTAATCAGCTCTGGGAAGTGAGGGGGGGGAGGGTTGGGGTGGGGGGGAGGGAGGGAGGGTTATTGTATTGTAATAATAAATTTGTATAAAACAGTGGTTCTCAACCTGTGGGTCGGGACCCCATTTGGGGTCGAACGACCATTTCACGGGGGTTGCCAAACAACGCAGTCCGCCATTTTTTCCCCCCTTTTCCTTAGCGGTGCTACTTCCTTTTATTCTATTGGCTTTTGAAAGCCAATAGAATAGACTCTCTTGAATAGAGTCTAATTCTATTGGCTTTCCAAAGCCAATAGGAATTGTCTGGGCTGTCTCTGCCCTGCTGAGCCCGCCAAAAGTCCCACTCTGCAAACGGTGCTGCACCACTTGAGTAGTCCTTGACTTACGACTGGTTGGGGGTCGCGGCATTAAAAAGGTTGAGAACCACTGGTATAAAACTTTTCAATAAAAAAAAAAGAGTCAGGCCAAGACGACAGGATGTCGGGGGTCAAACCGGCTGAGCCCCTCAACCTGCCCTCAGCTCCTTTACCGGCCTGGTGTAGAAATAAGATTTGGCAGCTAGCCTAGATTCCCTTTACCCGCCCTTTCCCCACCACCACCACCCGGCTCTCCAAGAATGATGGAGAAAGCGTGAGTGCAAAATACCGCCGTCCAGCAATCGCAGGCCTGGTTGATTGCTCTCATGCCAGATGGGGGAGACTAGTTGCGTGATGACAGCGAGTCAAATCTTGAGATGTTTCCTGGGAGACGAGGGGAAGGAGGATGCCAAGTTGCTGTCAGAAATAGCCGCCTGGCATCTGCTCGCCTTTCCTTGGAGTGGGAATGTTAGCAACAAGTTTCTACCACTTGCCATTTTGTGGGGTGATAGAAGCGGCGGGGGGTGGGCGCGGTGTTGGCGGGAAACGGTGACCGTGGCTTGATCCAAAAAACATCTGCCCAGAGGTGCTCTGATAAGAACGGTCTCCTGGGGCGATGGCTTTCTTAGCCATTTCCGTCGCAAAGCGAGGCATTTGTTAAGGGAGCTTTCCCCCCCTCCTTTTATGATCTTTTTGCCACGGCTGTTAAGTGAATCTCCACAAGTGAGTTAAATAAATCTGGCCAGCTGGGAAAGTTAATAAATAGTGATCACGTGACCCCAGGACGCTGCAGCTGTCATAAATACATGCCAGTTGCCAATTCACATTTGCCTGTCTTAGGTCCTTGGGAAGTGGTCTAGAGGTGGACAAAAATGTCAGATCCAATCTGAACAGCTGGATGATTGTGCTAGAAACCATACACTCTCTCTCTCTCCCTCCCTCCCTCCATCCATCCATCCATCCATCCAGCTGGC
>JAKSXO010000057.1:2823205-2905705 GCA_024509115.1 Crotalus helleri | reverse complement strand
ACTGCTTTAAGGCAATAGATTTTCCTGCCCTTTTAATATTTCCTTCTCTGGGGGGCTCACTTCCCACAATATGATCCCCAGGACAGTGCAACTATGATAAATTATCTGTTGGGTGTAAGTGTGAGGACTAGCCATTACGTCCCTTTTCCAGTGCTGTTGTAGCCTGGAACTAAGTCGAATGTGATAGAATTTTTACTAAACAGAATTCATTTAGAAGCACCCTGTAGTTATTCCACAAAGAATCAGCCACGTTTTGAAGTTGCCTCCTTTGTAGTTAATAAGGATTAAATTCGGTTAATGCTACGTGAATCGGAACGTGCCTTTGAGATGAATTTTCTCTACTTCTGGGCTGGCCCGTTGCAAGCTGGGAGGAGAGGAGATCAGCTCTTCCCCTTTCCTGTTCACTGAAAACTCTTTTATAAGTAGCCTGCCTAAAACTCTGCACGCGTGTTCACGCGGGCTATTTTAAGTGCCTTTCGCTACTCTGGCCCAATTCAAAAAGTTGCTTTCGTTCCTCCCAAGGGCTTTTGTAAATGGATTCCCCCTGCGTATAGCTCATTTACATTTCTCAGCCTTGATCGGTTGAAGAGCTGTGGACTTCGACACCCAGAATTCCCCAGCCAGCAGGGGGAATTCTGGGTGGCTGGGGAATTCTGGGAGTTGAAGTCCACATCTCTCCACGTTGGCAAGGATGGAGAGGCACTGATTTATGCACTGGGGAATACATTTCTTACAGGAAAAAAAATGCCTCTGTACCCAATTTTCACGCCATGCTTGTTTGCAGAATAGTTCCCACCTCGTCTTGAAATGAAAAGCTCAAAATAAATAAATAACATTTCCAGCTTGAGCCCCCCCTAGTCTCTCTCGACTGCCTTGTAAGTGCTTAGATCAGATGATCGGAGAATCAAACTCAATTGATCCCTCGTGATTACAAATGGCGATTCTTGCACCTAGGCCAGTGGTTCTCAACCTGTGGGTCGGGACCCCATTTGGGGTCGAACGACCATTTCACGGGGGTCGCCAAACAACGCAGTCCGCCATTTTTTTCCCCTTTTCCTTAGCTGTGCTACTCCCTTTTATTCTATTGGCTTTTGAAAGCCAATAAGATAGACTCTCTTGAATAGAGTCCAATTCTATTGGCTTTCAAAAGCCAATAGGAATTGTCCAGGCTGTCTCTGCCCTGCTGAGCCCGCCAAAAGTCCCAGTCTGCAAACCGTGCTGCAAGTTGTCTGCAGCGAAGGCGAGCTGTCTGGAAGCTTCCACCCCTCCCTGCTGAGCAACTACTAACAATGTAAGTAAAAGAGGGCCAGGGGTGGGAGGTGGGAGGCCGGCGGGTGCAGGGAGGGTTGCTGGCGTGCTTGGGGCCCGGCGGGTGCCTTACCTCCCTTGGGCTGGGCCAGCTGGTGGCCCAGCCGGTGGTCGGCTTGCGCCGTCTCGGCCACTTGCCAGCTACGCCTCGGCCAGCGCAGGGGGCGGCACCACGCATGCACGGCGTTCCCAGGCAGGGAAAGTCCTCGACTTAGGACCGGTTGGGTAATCCTCGACTTACGACCTGTTAGGGTCGCGGCATTAAAAAGGTTGAGAACCAGTGATCTAGGCTAACGTCCCCGGATTGATGGCCATCATCTTCTCTTTTTTTTATTAAAAAGTTTTATAAAAATTACAATATCAACCCACCCAACCCCCCCCCCTCTCCCTCCCCCCACTTCCCAGAGCTGAATACAGGGTTACAAATATGATAATCATAATCTAACTAACATTAGCCAACTATATAAGTAACCAAGTCCATAATGCACTTTAACTCCCCTTTAACATAAATATAAACAAATTAAAAGTGAACATAATAATAATGAGAACATAAACAAATTAATATCCTAATTATTAAACAATACAGTCCCCAAATAGTTAAACAAGGCTAATACTACTACTAATAATAATATCATAATAATACTCTAAAATTCACTCACAGGCTAAATGAAACTTTTTAGTCCCATATTTATTCTGAATATAATTTATCCATCTTCTCCAGACCGAAATGTATCTTTCTTGTGAATGATCCTTCAGATAAGCAGAAATCTTACGATGGCCATCATCTTCTTGAACACAAGAGAAGGACGAGGGGGGACATCATAGCAGTATTCCATTATCTCAGGGGCTGCCATAAAGAAGAGGAAATTAAGCTATTTTCCAAAGCACCTGAAGGCAGGACAAGAAGCAACGGGTGGAAACTAATCAAGGAGAGAAGCAACCTGGAACTAAGGAGAAACTTCCTCACAGTGAGAACAATTAACCAGTGGAACAACCTGCCTCCAGAAGCAGTAAATGCTCCAACACTGGAAGTTTTTAAGAAGAGACTGGACAGCCATTTGTCCGAAATGGTGTAGGGTTTCCTGCCTGAGCAGGGGGTTGGACTAGATGACCTCCAAGGTCCCTTCCAACTTTACTACTATTACTATTACATTGCCATTTACTTTCTATGACTTCTTCCCAGGCCCATTAAAGATCTGACACGTGCCAAGCATCCCTAATTATCATCACCCTTTTTTAAAAATAGGAAACATGATGCATTGCCGCGTCTGGTGAGAAAGGATAAATTCGTCCTCTGTCTGAAGTATTGCTTGTTTCAAATAAAACACATCGTTGTGAATTATTTGGCACACCCCACCCACCTCCTGCCCCTTATTAGAAAAAATAAATAAATGAGGTTTTTTGACGAGACACTTAAGGATCGAGTTCCAATCCGTAGTCTTCAGCTTATAACCATTCGTTTAGTGACTGTTTGAAGCCACAACAGTACTGGAGAAATTACTTAATATAATTCAGCGCTTAATGTTAAGGAATCCAGCTCAACTTAATATAAATGGACAACTGCACTCCCTCCCGCCTCTTAAAAGAAATAACGGCGAAGAAAATGAGATGTAAAAATAGGAGAAGCAGCTTTTGGAAGCTCTGCGGTTCTTCTGTTTCCAGTGATATTTTAAAAGGAGGTAGATTTTTTCTCATGCCGCAAACCTCAGGAGCCTTAAGAAAGAGCTTTCTTTTCCAGGAACAGATAATCTCTCTTGTTGATGGCTTTGGGGAAATTTGAATGGGGGGGAATCAAGCTATTCTCCAAAGCGCCTGAAGGCAGGACAAGAAGCAAAAGATGGAAACTCATCAAGGAGAGAAGCAACCTAGAACTAAGGAGAAACTTCCTGGCAGTTAGAACAATTAACTTCCTCCAACACTGGAAGTTTTTAAGAAGAGACTGGACAGCCATTTGTCCGAAATGGGATAGGGCAGTGATGGGGAACCTTTTAGAGACTGAGTGCCCAAACTGCAACCCCAAACCCACTTATGCATCGTTGAGTGCTGGGTGGGTGTGGCCCATTGGCTGGGTCTGGCCAATTGGTTGGGCATGACCCATTGGGTGGGCGTGGCCCATTGGGTGGGCGTGGCTGCGGTGGTAACGGCAGACTGGGTGGGACTAAAAAGTTCAATCAATCAATTCCAACTTTGCAAGATCTTTTTTTTCCCATGAGAAGTTGAAATTGACTGATTGAACCTTTTTTTTTTTTTTTTGCACACGGCGGCGGAGGCCTAAAGCGAAAAGATTTTATAAAACCCAGCTGAAGGCCTAGGACTGGGGTGACGGCGTGCATGCCCACAGAGAGGGCTCTGAGTGCAGCCTCTGGCACTCATGCCATAGGTTTGACACCACTGGTATAGGGTTTCCTGCCTGAGCAGGGGGTTGGACTAGATGATCTCCAAGGTCCCTCCCAACCATGTTATTCCATTCCATTCCATTCCATTCCATTCCATTCCATTCCATTCCATTCCATTCTATTCTATTCTATTCTATTCTGTATTCCAATACTTATACTATTCCTCTTCTGTTCCTTTCTGTTCTGTTCTGTTCTGTTCTGTTCTACTCCACTCCACTCCACTCCACTCCACTCCACTCCATTCCATTCCATTCCATTCCATTCCATTCCACTCCACTCCACTCCACTCCACTCCACTCTATTCTATTCTATTCTATTCTATTCTATTCTATTCTATTCTATTCTATTCTATTCTATTCTATTCTATTCTATTCTATTCTGTATTCCAATACTTATACTGTTCCTGTTCTGTTCCTTTCTATTCTGTTCTGTTCCTTTCTATTCTGTTCTGTTCTACTCTACTCTACTCTACTCCACTCCACTCCACTCCATTCCACTCCACTCCACTCCATTCCATTCCATTCTTTCAACTAGGAAACTATAAGTATCCCAGATCAAGCTGAATCCAAAATGCTAGGATGGAAACTAAGCAAAGAGAGAAGCAACCTGGAACTAAGGAGAAACTTCCTGGCAGTGAGAACAATCAACCAGTGGAACGGGTTGCCTTCAGAAGTTGTGGCTGCTCCATCCCTGCAGGTTTTTAAGAAGAGATTGGACAGCCATTAGGGACTCCCTCGTGAGCGGGGGGTGGGACTAGATGACCTCCAAGGTCCCTTCCAACTGTGATACTGAGACAAGGCTCTGGCTTCCTTTTCTTCCCTCACAAGCGAAGCAGGCAGCTCCGCCTTTGGAGGAATTCAAACTTTCCTGCCTTCCCTAATCCAATTATGCTTTACAAGGTGTTCTCATGCTAAATCCCGCAAAATTGTTTCTGATATATTTTTTTTCCCCTACCCACAATTTATGTTAAGCTACTCGAGGTATAATTGCTTGTCTAATCGCATGCCCCTTATTTTATTTTATTTTATTTTTTAATTATAGAATTAAGCCTGACACATTTTGCTTCTTTCCTGCCCAGCATTTAAGGATCATCTTTGAACCTAAAATACATATAATTACTTCAGGGCTCCACTGATATCTGTCTGTGTTTCTTTTTCAAACCTGGAAAGAAGCAAAATAACATTTAAGCTGTCTTCCCAGGCATTGGCGGGAGGTTTTATAGTTTGCCCGGCTAACAGCGTGATGAATACTTGGTTTCTCGAATATATGATTACTTCTTTTAAAGCGGGCGATGAATTCGGGGTCCTCCACCCAGCCTGCATTTCAAGTGATATTCTTAAGGGGTGAGTACAGAGTGAGTACAGCCCAGAATTTTCCAATTCCCTTCAGATTAATTTCTCCGGTGTTGGGAAAGAAAAAAAAAAATTGGTCTGCCATGGGAAAGCAATTATTTATTTTGCGTATGATGAGAATGTGACAAAAGGGAAGTAAACACACACACGCACAATCCACCGCAGGTCGTCATCAATCAAGAAAAGTTCACTTAGCGACCGTTCAAAGTCACAACGGCACTGAAAACAGTGACGTTTCTCACACTTATGGCGGTTGCCGCCTCCCCATGGTCAGCGAATCGCCGCAGTTGTTAAATTAGTCACATGCTTGTGAAGGGAATAGGGCTTCTCCATGGACTTTGCTCGTCAAAAGGCCGTGTCCCCTGGGACCCCCACAGCAATAAATATGAATCAGTCACCAAGCATCCAAGTTTTGATTACGTGGCCATGGGGATGCTGCAGTGGTCATAAGTGTGAAAAATGGGCATGTGTCATTTTTTTCCAGTGCCTTTGTAACAAATGGTCACCAAATAAATCGTTGTAAATCAAGAACTACCTGTAGATCATATGGACACCTAAACCCCTGCAAAGTTTAAATTGTCCCATTTTTTTTAATCTTGATGCAAAGATAAAATGTGCAAATTATGGATCCTGTTCTTTTTTGGAAGCCAGAAAGAGGGCGGTGAGGCCACGTGCTCCCCCTGATCTAAGATTTTGAGCCTCCATTCCTGCAGCTGGGCTCGGCTATAAAAGGGGGAAAAAAAATTCTCTGGCAGTCAGAATCGATGCATTTTATTGAGTGGGGGGGTGGGGGGGGTTTAGGCATATAAAATGGGTGAATTACGGCCCCTCTGCAAATCAGGTTACTAATGGAAACCAACTGACCCGTAGCTGCATACAGGAAGGTAGAGAAAAGCCAAAAGATCAATTGCTCAGTCAGAGAAAAATAAAAGATTGCTATTGGTAGTAGGCCTGGTCTACCTCCTCTGCACTTTTCTGCGTGATTACAGAGTAATCCCTGAAGTCTTCCATCTGGAAGGGACAGCATGTGATGGATGAGGGTCTAACCTTGGTTTGGACACCTTCAGCTGGAGGGCAATTCATGCTTTCTTTAACAACCAGTTGTAGGACTCTTGTAAGGGGCAACTACTCTTTTTCCAGAGCTCTCCGTGGTGCTGAACACCTGTTCTTTTCACCTTAAATTCAGCCGTGGTGAATTTCGCTGCTTGTTTATTTGACAGCGTATAATATGTATTTACTAGCTTATTTTTTTATTAGCCTATAATGGCATATCATACATGGGCTTTGCAATAGGTATTAACATTTCACTCAGACTAAAAACGCAGTAAAACAGGAACGTTGAAACATTCTGTATTTGGGTAGCAATGTATCTGCTTAGAACTATAGGCAGACCATGGCTTGGCCCCTATGAATTAATGGGGAATAAATTAAAGAATGCTCACAAATTCTAGCTAGGAAAACATGGACCTCCTGCCCAGATTTTATGTCAATGTATGACAACCATTGAGCCCAAACTTTCTGAGGCTAAACAAGACAGCGCTGTCGTGGAAAAACCCAATGAAAGAAACCAGAGACAGCAACATAAAATGATACTTCTTATTTTAAGATTACGAGGTTTATTTCACTAATAATTTGACTGCATTAACAGAGGGATAGAATCAAGATCACGTGACATGTTAATACTGCTTTGCAAGGCCTTGGTAAGGCCACACTTGGAATACGGCATCCAGTTTTGGTCACCAGGATGTAAAAAAGATGCTGAGATTCTAGAAAGAGTACAGAGAAGAGCAACATTGATGATTAGGGGACTGGAGGCTAAAACATATAAGGAACAGTTGCAAGGATTGGCTATGTCTAGTTTAATGAAGAGAAGGACGAGGGGTGACATGATAGCAGTCTTCCAATATCTCGGGCTGCCCCAAAGAAGAGGGAGTCAAGCTATTCTCCAAAGCGCCAGAAGGCAGGACAAGAAGCAACGGATGGAAACTAATCAAGGAGAGAAGCAACCTGGAACTAAGGAGAAACTTCCTGACAGTTAGAACAATTAACCAGTGGAACAACCTGCCTCCAGAAGCTGTGAAAGCTCCAACACTGGAAGTTTTTAAGAAGAGACTGGACAGCCATTTGTCTGAAATGGTATAGGGTTTCCTGCCCGAGCAGGGGGTTGGACTAGATGACCTCCAAGGTCCCTTCCAACTTTATTATTATTATTATTATTATTATTATTATTATTATTATTATTATTATTGATCATCGCACAGTCAGCCAGATGTTCAGACTGGATTTGGCATTTTGTCTACCTATCGAGTCCTTACCCAGGACCTGGGATAGGCAGATGTGGATGTTTGATGGTATTACAGATATCGTCACAGGATGGAAGCAGTTCCTAATAAGGCTGCCTTTTGCAATTGATTAATAGCGAATTTGTCAATGCCAATTGTGTTCAAGTGGTGCTCCAGTTGTTTTGGGATTGCACCCAAGGAGCCTATGACTATTGGTACTACCCTTGCTTGCTTTTGCCACAGTCTTTCTATTTCTCTTTGTAGGTCTTTGTATTTTGTTATCTTCTCCAGTTCTTTCTCTTCTATTCTGCTATCTCCAGGCACTGCCACGTCCACTATCCAGACTTTTTTGTCTTTCTTACCGACAATTGTTAAGTCTGGGGTGTTATGTTGCAGGTGCTTGTCTGTTTGAATTCTGAAGTCCCAGGGCAGTTTAATTTTATCATTTTCTATGACTTTCTCTATTTTATGATCCCACCAGTTTTTGCTTACAGGCAAATAATATTTTTTGCAGATCTTCCAGTGCACCATTGTTGCTACTTTGTCATGCCGCTGCTTGTAGTCAGTCTGTGCAATCTTCTTGCAACAGCTTACCAAGTGGTCCACTGTTTCTTCAGCTTCTTTGCATAGGCGGCACTTACTGTCTGTTGCTGTCTTCTCAATTTTGACAATATTATTATTATTATTATTATTATTATTATTATTATTATTATTACTACTACTACTACTACTACTATTATTAACTTTTGTTGGAAATTTGAGACAGAAGAACAAATATAATAATGTACAGAGAATCCTCAAATTACGACCACAATCGACCCCAACATTTATGTCACTAAGCAAGACATTCGTTAAGTGAGTTTTGCCCCATTTTGTGACTTTTCTTGGCAGAGTTGTTAAGTGAGTCATTGCATTTGTTAAGCTAGTCACCCGATTGTTGTTGTTGTTGTTGTTGTTGTTGTTATTATTATTATTATTATTATTATTATTGTAGTTGCTAGTCATATACTTAAAGTCAGCGGGGAAAGCAGAAGGTGATCCTAGAGAGGCTTTTGTTGAACTGAAAGAGGGATAAGCTAAAGATAATTTCTGTCCACCTAACAAGCTTAGTGGTAAAGCTGCAGGATTAATAGGGATGTTCTGTCAGCATCTTTCCTTTTAAAAAAATACTCAACCGGTATCCATTTTTCTGCTCTGGATAAATTCTGAAAAAAAGAAATACAAAACCAACAAATAACCTTTTCAGATTGGTTTGCGCTGGTCAAGCGAAAGGCGCCGTTTTAGCAGATATTCTTGGTTTCTTTGCAAAGGCAAATGGGTACATTGACAACACTTTGGGGACTGTCATCCTTCCCTGATTGATGATCCCTGATTGGCTGCTGGCCTGCTGGAATGGGAGGAAAGAAGATCTAATCGTGATGACAAAAGAATAAGCGATCAAGGCTAAACATAAACACCTACAAATAGAAGAGGCCACAGAAGGAATGGTTCATCTTTTTTTTTTTATTGAAAATTTTTAAATTTTACAAAAACAAATCCCCTTCCCATACCCCCCCCACCTCACCCCCCCCCTCCCCCAACCTCCCAAACCCTCCCCCTGGACTTCCCAGAGCTGAGTACAGGCTTAATTGAAAACAAAACAAAACAAAACAAAAAAAAAACTTAAAACACTTTTAAAACCTAAACAAATCTAAATACAATCATCATTCTATATAAACTCCCTCCAAAAAACACAAATTTAAACATTACTTTCTTTGAATATCTATACCTATAATATAAAGTCTAATTTCTCCCTCTTTCTTTATCTTAAAACAAACAAGAAAAAAAAACCTTTATTATACCATTAAAACTAAGTACTCTTTAGAAACTAAAAATAAGTACATATTTCCTTCAATCTTCATAGTCTTCTCTCCTATCCAAAAAAAAAAAAACTTGAAAAACATATAAATCCTAAACAAATCTAGACACTTTTAGTTAAGCAAATTATTTTCTCTTAAAAAAATTAATAATAATATTTAAAAAGACAATTTTAAACATTACTTAAAACTTAAACAGATTATACTCCCTTCAAAACACAAAAAACTTAAAACATTAAGGTCCCCTGGCTAGAATAAACAAATTATACTCCCTTCAAAACACAAACTTAAACAATACTGAAAACTTAAAACTTTAAAATCCCCTTATGCAAATTTAATCAAATTTCATCTTATAAGTAATAATAATAATAATTACTAATATTATCATTATTCTTTATAAACTCCCTCCAGAACACAAATTTAAAACTTGAAACTTTAAAATTCCCTTATACGTCTATCTACAATAAACACATTAAACATTTCAATCTTCACCAATAACAAATTCCATCCATAAGAAACTCCATCCTTATCAATCTCAATTATACTAGTGTCATTATTATCAGTCTCAGTTATCCATTGTCATCGATCCTCGTATCATACTCAAGAGAAATGCTGCAAATTCTGCCTTAGAAGACTGCTCCAAAATTCCTGAATCTCCCAACGACTCCGGGGCCTTCCCAATTTCCATTTCAGACAGCAATTCCACCCTTGAAGATTGCTCCAAAGGCTTTGTAGATCTAGCTTCTCCCAGAGATTCAGAAACCACTGAATATGAAACCTCCTTAACCTTGTTCTGTTGCTCCAAAATTCCTGAATCTCTCAATGACTCCGGAGCCTTCCCAACTTCCATTTCAGACAGCAGTTCCACCCTTGAAGCCAAAATTCCTGAATCTCCCATCGACTCCGAAGCCAATACAGGTAAGGGTTCCTTAAATTCCTCCTTGTGTTGGTCTTTACAATTATAAGTTGTACAAGTTATCCTCTGCCCGTTCCTCTCTTGTTGATACCCCTCAAACTGAGATTTCCCAATTTCCATTTCAGGCAGCAATTCCACCCTTGAAGATTGCTCCAAAGACTTTGTAGGTCTAACATCTCCCAGAGATTCAGAAACCACTGAATATGAAACTTCCTTAACCTTCTTCTGTTGCTGCTTTTCTTTGGAATTGTATGCTGCACAAGTTGTCTTCTGCTCCTCAACCTGGACTTGTTGAGGCCTCTCACACAAAAATTCGCCAGTTTTCATAAATATAGGCTCTTCAAACTGTAATTCTACATTCTTTTCTTCCAAAGCTTTAAACTTAATAGATGGCGATGCACATACCCCCAGGACCGAAGTATAAAAATCTTTTGCTTGAGAAACAGTATTAAGTCTATAACATGTCCCCAGGTAGTTCACCACCATTCCAGTCGGAACATCCCATCTGAATAGAATTTTTCTCTTTTTAAGTTCATTTGCTAGAAAAGCAAACTCCTTTCTTCTTCTTAAAATTTTAGATGGGATCTCCTTAAAAATTATAACATCTTGTGAAGCAATTTGAAATCTCTTCTTATAATAGGCTTGCACAATTTCATTGCGTAAAGATCTTTTACCAAAGTAAATTACCACATCTCTTGGCAGATTCTTCTGTGCTGCCACCACAGAGTTAACCCTAAATAATTTTTCAATTTCACTAAGTATTCCCTCTTTTTCTTTATTCAAAATCAATGCAAAGTCCTTTGCAACCATCTCTTTCAGATCTCCTTGCAAAGACTCTCCCAGGCCCCTAATTCTTAAGGCATATTCCATTTGTCCATATTGAAGCATAAGAATCTCATTTTCCATTTCTTTTTCCATACTTTCCATTTTCCCCTCCATTATGTCCACTTTTTCAGCTACCTCTTCCACATGGGAGTTCACCTTTTCAAGAACAGAAGCAACTCCTTCTAAAGCCAAAACAAAATCTTGTCTCAAGATCTTATTATTTTCCTCTAAAATCTTTTTCATTTCTGCCCTAATTTGAATTATAACATCTCCCATCATGTCTTGCAAATCCTTCATAGTTATTAGCTGACCCCCAGAAGAGGGTGAAACTGTTGATTTAGAAGCTGTAGAAATCCCTGGACGCTTTGGAGCCATCTTAAAGAAAAACCTTTAGTCCTTCTTAAAAAATTATAAAAATTCCTTCAAAAATCATAACTCCCTCCAAAGAAGGTCATTATAATAAAAAGAAAAAAGGGAAAAAAAGGAAGAGAAAAGGAATTTAAAAAAAGCTTTACTCCTTCTTAAAAATTGCAAAAATTAAACAGAAAAAAGTCCTTCAAAAAAGGGTCATTACAATAAAAAGAAGGGAGTTCAAAAAAAAAAAGGGAGAAGAAAAAAAAAATAATTAAATAGAAAAAGTCCGTTCCAAAAAAAATACTTAGAGATACCAAAAACAACCATTCCAATCATAAGAAAATAAAAAGGGAAAGGGAAAGGAAAGAAAGAGAAACACCAAAAAGCCTGCCGGTCAGCATTCTAACTTCAGAAAAAAAAACACCGAGAGATTTGCCGATCGCCATTTTACTTTCCCTTTCAACAAAGAAAAAAAATAAAAAGAGAGAATAAAAATAGAAACAAGTCTTAAAACTTAAAATCCAAATAAATCAAAGAAAGCAAAAACTAAATCCTCTACTCAGCTCTGTCCGTTTATAAAAAAAAAACTCACCAGTTCTCTTTAAGCACGGAGGTGTTTGCAGCGGCTCGTTTTGTCCCTGAGGACAAAAACAGCTGGGAAGCGGAGACAAGTCTGAACTCCGTGGGAGCACTCCTTTCACCCCCCCAAAAAAACTTGGGGGGTGCAAAAGAGGCTCTACCACTATTCAGACACTCTCTACCCCCCCCTTTGCCCGGGAGGGGGATTTTGAACCGCTGAACAGCTGGTGTCTGCTGTTCATAGTGGTTCTTACACTTACCCAGGAGAGACGGCTACAAAGTAGCCGCCATCGCGCGCGCAAAATCCACCGGAAGCCGAATGGTTCATCTTAAAAGTAGGTTAGATGCTGGTTAATACACTTGCAGATTACTGCCCTCAGAACTGAGCTATGGAAGAGACATGTTGCTTGGAGAGACCCAGTTTGAGAGGCAGTTGGGTCTAGTGGTTAAGACAGCAGGCTAGAAATTGGGAGACGATGAGTTCTAGTTGCGCCTTCGGCATGGAAGCTGGCTAAGTGACTTTGGGCCAATCATTGGGAGACGGTGAGTTTTAGTCCTGCCTTAGGCATGAAAGCCAGCTAGGTGATTTTGACAGTAAGTTCTAGACTTACCATGAAAGCTAGCTAGGTGACAGTGGGCCAGTCACCAGGAGACAGTGAGTTCTAGTCTCACTTTAGGCACAAAAACCAGTTGAGTGACTTTGAGTTCTACTCCCACCTTAGCCAGGAAAGCTAACTGAGTGACTTTCAGTCAGTCACCAGGAGACGGTGAGTTCTAGTCCCACCTTAGGCATGAAAGTTGGCTGGTGACTCTGGGCCAATCACCGGGAGACGGTGAGTTCTAGTCCCACCTTAGCCATGAAAGCTAGCTGAGTGACTTTCGGCCAATCACCAGGAGATGGTGAGTTCTAGTCCCACCTTAGCCATGAAAGCTAGCTGAGTGATTTTCAGCCAATCACCAGGAGACGGTGAGTTCTAGTCCCACTTTAGCCATGAAAGCTAGCTGAGTGACTTTCGGCCAATCACCAGGAGATGGTGAGTTCTAGTCCCACCTTAGCCATGAAAGCTAGCTGAGTGATTTTCAGCCAATCACCAGGAGACGGTGAGTTCTAGTCCCACCTTAGCCATGAAAGCTAGCTGAGTGACTTTCGGCCAATCACCAGGAGACGGTGAGTTCTAGTCCCACCTTAGGCCTGAAAGTTGGTTGAGTGACAATCTGGGACAATCACTCTGTCAGTCCAAATCACCTCACAGGGTTCACGTGGAGAAAATAGGAGGAAGAGGGAGTATTAGGTAGAGTCACCATTTTCAGTTCTTTGTATATAAAGTCATAAAAGGCAGGATATGAATAAAACAAAGAATAAGTCATTAAATCCGAGTTTCTCAACCTTGGCAGGTCTTAGATACCAGGACTTCAACTCCCAGCATTCCCCAGTCCCAGCAAGCTGGCTGGAGAATTCTGGGAGTTGCAGTTCCTGTGTCTTAAACTCACCATGGCAGTCGGTGGGCAAATGCAGAGCGCTCCAACTTGCTTCTTAAAGAGGAATTGCAATGGCGAAAGATCGTAAAAGCTTTCCTGCACTTAGCTGACCACACAATACAGTGAAGCAAAGTTTAAAAAATAATAATAAATGGGTGGCGGGAATTCTAGAGACAAGACGTTGTATCCCTGTGGGCGAAGGAGATGCATCCAAGAGAAGGAAAGCGAAACCATAAGAGGCCAGCAGAAGAGCTGTGATTATAATTTTACAGTTCACTGGGGTGAAATGGAATCTAGTAAATAAAAATTCCCGCTTCCTGAGCGGTGTGTAAATCTGCCAGCGCCGGGAATTATAAATGAGCCCAAAAAAAAAGGCAACTGGGTGACTGTTCTTCCTAGATCAGGTTGTCAGGACAGCTAGGAGCGAACACAACAGATGTGACCTTGGAACGGGTGAAAATCGGGTCCTTCGGCAGACAATTTCTGCAGAAGAATTGTTTTTTTTTTCTGAGAAAAGGATCTGGAATGGATGATCTCCTCGCTGCTGGCTTATATTTGGGCTCTGTTGAGTTACGCCAGTTTTTAAGTTGATTCATAGATTTATTTATTTCTCTTGAGGGTTGCTGATAGGGCTCAGGTAAGATTCAAAGGCTGGATAAATGGATAAAGTTTGATCTAGTGTTTAAAGCTCCAGGTTATAAACTAGGAAGTGATGAGTTCTAGTTCCGCCTTAGGTATGAAAGTTGGCTGAATGATTCAGGGCCAATCACCAGCAGGCTGAGAGTTCTAGTTCTGCCTTAGGCATGAAAGCGGGCTGCGCGACTCTGGGTCACTCACCAGGAGACAGTGAGTTCTAGTCCCGCCTTAAGCTTGAAAGTTGGCGGGATGACTCTGGGCCAATCAGCAGGAGATGGTGAATTCTAGTCCCGCCTTAAATATGAAAGTTGGCTGGATGATTCTGGGTCACTCATCAGGAGATGGTGAGTTCTAGTCCCACCTTAAGCACGAAAGTTGGCTGGATTACTCTGGGCCAATCAGCAGGAGATGGTGAGTTCTAGTCCCACCTTAAGCACGAAAGTTGGCTGGATGACTCTGGGCCAATCACCAGGAGAATGTGAGTTCTAGTCCCATCTTATGAAAGCTGACTGGGTGATTTTGCTGCCAATCAGCAGGAGACTGTGAGTTGGAGTCGTGCCTTAGGCTTGAAAGCCAACTGGGTGACTTTGGGCCAATCATCAAAGAAATGGAAGTTCTAGTCTCACTTTAGGCATGAAAACTAGCTGGCTGACTTTGCGCCAATCACCAGGAGACCGTGAGTTCTAGTCCCTTATCAGGCATCCTTCACCACTGAACCAAACCGGCCTTTTATTTACGAATCTTTCATTTATGAATATTATTAGCAAGCTTTTATTTTAAAAATTGGACATAGTGACTGATATAATTAAGATTTCCATTCTTCAGTCTCCTGTCCAAGCTGTCAATGCAAGTTATTGACATAGTTTTGTAGCCAGATGGAAATGAAAAAGGTTGGAGGGGTTTTTTTTTGTGTGTGTGTTAATATCGGTATATTTTTATACTTTTTTTGGCAAACTATAAAAGAGCACTTTGTGTCTGTGAGAAGGTAGAAGTTTGAGATAAGGATTTATAGTCAATTTGCAGAACCCAGTCACACCGTGAAGGGATTCTGTTTTTTAACATGCAGGCTCCCGCTACTGAAAGCCCATCGATCATGAATTGCAGAAAATTCCAGGCTGTAGAATATTTGAATGCCAAACCAAACTTGATAAAACATGGCTGAAATCATCTAATAAGCAGCGTCACAAAGATAAATGACTTCATCTGATGCCTTGGTTCGCACTGGTGGGATTCTGCAACGTGCTGAACCAAAAATGACCCAGCTCCATTTCGGCCTAGTCCAGGAGTAGGCTACCTTGGCTCTTTTATGACTCGTGGACTTCAACTCCCAGAATTCCTGAGTCAGCCATGCTGAGGGGAAAGGGAGAGGTTTCCAAGCTGAGCCATGCTGCCTCAGGAATTCTGGGAGTTGAAGTCCACGCCTCATAAAAGAGCCAAGGTTGCCTACCCCTGGTCTAGGAGGCTCGCCGCTTAGAACAGGAGGACTTAGGCCACGGGTAGGCAACCTTGGCTCTTTTATGACTGGTGGACTTCAACTCCCAGAATTCCTGAGCCAGTATGGAAACCTCTCCCTGTCCCCTCAGCATGGCTGGCCTAGGAATTCTGGGAGTTGAAGTCCACGAGTCATAAAAGAGCCAAGGTTGCCTACCCCTGTCCTAAGTCCTCCTGTTCTAAGCGGTGAGCCTCCAAGACCAGGGTTAGGCAACCTTGGCCCTTTTATGACTCGTGGACTTCAACTCCCAGAATTCCTGAGCCAGCATGGCTCAGCATGGAAACCTCTCCCTTTCCCCTCAGCATGGCTGGCTCAGGAATTCTGGGAGTTGCAGTCCAGGAGTCATAAAAGAGCCAAGGTTCCCTATCCCTGGTCTAGGAGGCTCACCGCTTAGAACAGGAGGACTTAGGACAGGGGTAGGCAACCTTGGCTCTTTTATGACTTCAACTCCCAGAATTCCTCAGCCAGCCACGGCTCAGCTTGGAAACCTCCCTTTCCCCTCAGCATGGCTGGCTCAGGAATTCTGGGAGCTGAAGTCCACGAGTCATAAAAGAGACAAGGTTGCCTACCCCTGGCCTAGTCTAACATACAGCCCGTCCTCGACCACAGTTGAGCCCAAAACCTCTGTCGTTAAGTGAGACATTTGTTAAGTGAGTTTTGCCTCATTTTACAACCTTTCTCACCACCAATTGCAGTTGTTAAGTGAATGAGGCATCCTGTTGATTTTGCTTGTCAGAAGTTTGCAAAAGGGGATCGCATGACTTTGGGACACAGTAATGGTTATCAGTATGAACCAGTTCCCAAGCCTCTGAGTTTTGATCATGTAGACCACGGGGAGGCTGCAACGGTCGCAAGTGTGAAAAACGGTCATAAGTCGCTTTTTTTCCGTGCCGTTGTAACTTCGAACAGTCACTAAATGAACTGTGGTAAGTCGGGGAGTAGATGCGTTGCACAAACTTCGACTCTTTTAACAGGGCAAGGAAAGGAAGGAAGAAGGAACTTAAAAAAAAACCCACAATCACCTAAATGTTCAGCTAGTCCTCAGCTTGCAACCTTCATTTAGTGTCCCATTTTACAATGACACTGAAAAAAGGGGACTCACATTCATTTCAGCTAGTCCTCAACTTACGACACTCATTTCATATCCATTCAATTTTACACTGGCACTGAAAAAAAAGGACTTACATTCGTTTCAGCTAGTCCTCAACTTGAAACATTCATTTAGTGTCCATTCAATTTTACAGTCATTTTTTTTCAGTGATGTTGTAACTTTGAACAGTCACTAAAAAAAACTGTTGTAAGTCGAGGACTACCTGTATTTATGATGGTTGCACTGTCCGGGGGGTCACGTGATCATCATAGGTCACCTTCCTAGCTGGCTTCGGAAAAGCAAATTCAATGGAGGAAGCCAGATGTCATGGTTCCAACAGATGAAACTCTTCAAAAGAACTTCGAGGGATTGTTTATCTTAAAGCAGCGGTTCTCAACCTGTGGGTCGGGACCCCATTTGGGGTCAAACGACCATTTCACGGGGGGTCGCCAAACAACACAGTCCGCCATTTTTCCCCCCTTTTCCTTAGCTGTGCTACTCCCTTTTACTCTATTGGCTTTTGAAAGCCAACAGAATAGACTCTCTTGAATAGAGTCTAATTCTATTGGCTTTCAAAAGCCAATAGGAATTGTCCAGGCTGTCTCTGCCCTGCTGAGCCCGCCAAAAGTCCCATTCTGCAAACAGTGCTGCAAGTTGTCTGCAGCGAAGGCGAGCTGTCTGGAAGTTTCCACCCCTCCCTGCTGAGCAACTACTAAAAATGTAAGGAAAAGAGGGCCAGGGGTGGGAGGTGGGAGGCCGGCGGGCGCAGGGAGGGTTGCTGGCGCGCGTGGGGCCCGGCGGGTGCCTTACCTCCCTTGGGCTGGGCCAGCTGGTGGCCCAGCTGGTGGTCGGCCTGCGCCGTCTCTGCCGCTTGCCAGCTACGCCTCGGCCGGCGCAGGGGGCGGCACCACGCATGCGCGGCGCTCCCGGGCATGGAAAGTCCTCAACTTATGACCGGTTGGGTAGTCCTCGACTTACGACCGGTTGGGGTCGTGGCATTAAAAAGGTTGAGAACCTTATCAAAGCACAATTCCCTCCTCCAGTTAACAGTCATAAATCGCATTCCCCAGTTAGCTTGAAACGCAGGCTTCCTCTCCAGTTCTCCAGTTCGTCAATTCCTTATCAGCTCTGGTTACAATAACCTTGTTTCTCACGGTGGGTCTAGTACTGTTATGTCTAGCTGGACTCTCGTCCACATCCTCCCTCCCAGCATCATATAACTCTAAAAGCAAAAGGTAAAAGATGGCTACATTTCCATCTGTCGTCAATGCAAAAGCATCTGATGTGAGCAGCGTTGACATCAGATTTGTTTAAAAACCGCAGGGTTCCCTAAACCAGAGGGTCCCGAACTTTTGGGCACCAGGGACCGGTTCTGCGGAGAAAGATTCTTCCATGGACTGTAGAGTGCGTGGTTTTGTGTGCTGTCTCCTTCTCATGGATGGGGCTTTGCTTGTTTGTGCGGACCGGTTGATGGCGTGCCGCGGCCCTGTGCCGATCCATGGACGGGAGGTTGGGGATCCCTGCCCTAAACAACTGCAGGGATCCGCTAAATGACTGACAGAAAAAAGGTAGTAAAATGGCACAGGATGACGGGGGTGGGAGGTTGCTTCAGATCCGAGCGCTGATGGGCATCCTTTGCTGACTGTCGCTTTCTCTGTGGCCGCCGACCAGGCGTGGCATCCCTTTCGCTCCCTTGTTTTCCAAAGTCTCCCTTTTGATTAATTAGAGAGCCCGACACGAAAACTGGAGTCGCCGATCGGCAGGGAACAATTTTAATTAATCTCTCACAGCCAAGTGGTGGATGGCAAACGTTGTAAAAAGGACCAATAGACCAGCAATTAGACACAGTGTTGAGCCGAGTCATGCAGAACTGGGCAGGCACCTTTGGCATGCGGCTGTAAGCGTCTCTGAGCTAGTCATTTGTATAATTGAGAAGGGAGGAAGAATTGCTTCCCCCCCCCCTCTCCTCCAGAGAGCCTTTAAAACAGATTTCCAGACTCTATTGCAACTTTTATGTGTATATATTTATATGTTCTATTCTATTCTATTCTATTCTATTCTATTCTATTCTATTCTATTCTATTCTCCTTCTTATTCTACATTCTATTCTATTCTTCCTTCTTATTCTATATTCTATTCTAGTCTATTCTATTCTAGTCTAGTCTATTATTCCTTCTTATTCTATTCTATTCTATTTTCTATTCTATTCTATTCCAATCCATACTTTCTATTCCATTCTGTTCTGTTCTGTTCTGTTCTGTTCTACAGGTATATCTATCTCCTATCCTCTATTCTATTCTATTCTATTCTATTCTATTCTATTCTATTCTATTCTATTCCATATTTTCTATTCTATTCTATTCTATTCTATTCTATTCTATTCTATTCTATTCTATTCCATATTTTCTATTCTATTCTATTCTATTCTATTCTATTCTATTCTATTCTATTCTATTCTATTCTATTCTATTCTATTCTATTCTATTCTATTCTATTCCATTCCATTCCATTCCATTCCATACTTTCTATTCCATTCTGTTCTGTTCTACAGGTATATCTATCTCCTATCCTCTATTCTATTCTATTCTATTCTATTCTATTCTATTCTATTCTATTCTCCTTCTTATTCTATATTCTATTCTATTCTATTCTTCCTTCTTATTCTATATTCTATTCTAGTCTAGTCTAGTCTAGTCTAGTCTAGTCTATTATTCCTTCTTATTCTATTCTGTTCTGTTCTGTTCTGTTCTGTTCTGTTCTATTCTATTGTATTCTTGCCTGGTGTGTCCTTGGAATGGCTGACGACTTTCATGGGGTGGCATGATGCACAGTTCTGATTCCACTCATGCTAATCCCCTCCCTCATCCCACTCCACCATCCCCTCCTCCCCATTGAGTATGGCAGGTTGACAGCAGGCAATGCAGTCCTGGCAAGTTGTCTGGAATGGTCTAGGGCAGGGGTAGGCAACCTTGGCTCTTTTATGACTCGTGGACTTCAATTCCCAGAATTCCTGAGCCAGTATGGCTCAGCATTGAAACCTCTCCCTTTCCCCTCAGCATGGCTGGCTCAGGAATTCTGGGAGTTGAAGTCCATGAGTCATAAAAGAGCCAAGGTTGCCTACCCCTGTCCTAGGCCTAGGCCGCTTTATGACTCGTGGACTTCAACTCCCAGAATTCCTGAGCCAGCATGGCTCAGCATGGAAACCTCTCCCTTTCCCCTCAGAATGGCTGGCTCAGGAATTCTGGGAGTTGAAGTCCAGAAGTCATGAAGGGGGCCATAGTTCCCCCATGCTGGCTCAGGAATTCTGGGAGTTGAAGTCCATGAGTCATGAGGGGGCCATAGTTTCCCCATGCTGGCTGAGGAATTCTGGGAGTTGAAGTCCATGAGTCATGAGGGGGCCATAATTCCCTCATGCTGGCTCAGGAATTCTGGGAGTTGAAGTCCACGAGTCATGAGGGGGCCATAGTTCCCCCATGCTGGCTCAGGAATTCTGGGAATTGAAGTCCACGAGTCATGAGGGGGCCATAGTTCCCTCATGCTGGCTCAGGAATTCTGGGAGTTGAAGTCCAAAAGTAATAAAAGAGCCAAGGTTGCCTACCCCTGGTCTAGGGTCTCCTGCTTGAGCAGGGGGTTGGACTAGAAGACCTCCAAAGTCCCTTCCAGCTCTATTCGGAATTGAATCGAACTTCTGCCCATTTTCTCTGCCGACACGAGAAGAAGACACAAAGCAACCCAATCGACAAAACCGATTGGCGTGCATCTCGGGTTTGCAACGAGTCCGTTCCTCCCCACCCGCTGGAGAAAATGTCATGTGTGATAAAGAAAGATCACTTCAAGGTTGGATAGATGTTATCTGAGAAGCTTGTGCTACCAAAATTGGCAACGGGGGATTTCAGAGCTGGCAAAAATACTGTGGAAGCTCAAAGTCCATTTCAATCAGGCCTCGGCCTCAAACAAAGGAGCAGAAGAAAAGCGAGATAAATCAGAAGGACGACAACTCTCGGCCTTCGAGAGGCCTCAAAGAAAAATGGATTTTTCTGGATCGATTTTTCCCAAGACACAAAATAAATACAAAACCTCATTTTGCAGACGACCTGCAGGGGGTCCTCGACTTACGACCGTAAGGGAGACTTTCCCCATGACCCTTGTAAATTGTGACGGTCGTAAAGCGGGTCACCCAAGCGACAATTTTATGAGCCTTTTTTGTGGCGGATGTTAAGCCACATACCACAGTCATTGTTCGTTTGGGGCCATTTTTGCAGCATCCCCAGGATCATGTAACTGACTCGTATTTATGACGGTCGCAGCGTCCCCCGGGGGTCACATGATCCCCTTTTGCGACCTTCTGACAAGCAAAGTCAATGGGGGGGAGCCCGATTCACTTAACGACCAGGTTACTAACTTATCAACAGCAGGGACTCAGTTAACAACGGTGGCAAGAAAGGTCGCAAAAGGGGGCGAAACTCCCTTAGCAACTGTCTCGCCTAGCAACAGAAACTTTGGGCTCAGTTGCGGTCGTAAGTCAAGGACTGCCTGTAAATTGCACGGGACACGGCAAATGGACGTCAATGTGGGTCGGTCGCTGAGTGTCTGAAATGCAGTCATGGAACTGCAGTGTGGGTATGTAGATGGGTGTGTACGCAGGGACCATCGCAACTTTAGATATGGTTTAGCTTTCGGTGGGGTCCCTCGCAATTTTGAATGGTTACTAAGCAACCGGTCATAAGATGAGGACTACAGTACTTGCATTGCTGTGTTTGCACTACACACTAGAACTAAAATCAGCCTTTCTAATGGCTTAGGCAGATGTCCTGGTTCACATAATACAGGGGGTCTTCAAACTTGGCCCTTTTATGACTTGTGGACTTCAACTCCCAGAATTCCTCAGCCACAAGTCATGAGGGTCATAGTTCCCTCATGGTGGTTGAGGAATTCTGGGAGTTGAAGTCCACAAGTCATAAAAGGGTCATAGTTCCCTCATGCCCAGCTGAGGAATTCTGGGAGTTGAAGTCATAAAAGGGTCAGTTCCCTCACGTTAGCTGAGGAATTCTGGGAGTTGAAGTCCACAAGTCATAAAAGGGCTAAGTTTGAAGACTTCTGACATAATATGTTAAGAGAAGGTCTAAATTCTATTGCTACAGTTTATAAATGGGATAGGGTTTCCTGCCTAATCAGGGGGTTGGACTAGATGACCTCCAAGGTCCCTTCCAGCTTTATTATTATTATGGATCATTGCACAGTCAGCCAGATGTTCAGACTGGATTTGGCGTTTTGTCTACCTATCGAGTCCTTACCCAGAACCTGGGATAGGCAGATGTGGATGTTTGATGGTATTACAGGTATCGTCGCAGGATGGAAGCAGTTCCTAGTAAGGCCGCCTTTTGCAACTGACTAATAGCGAATTTGTCAATGCCAATGGTGTTCAAGTGGTGCTCCAGTTGTTGTTGTTGTTGTTATTATTATTATTGTTATTATTATTAGTATTAGTATTATTATTATTATCTTTTGTTGGAAATTTGAGTCAGAAGAACAAGTGAAATAATGTACAGAGAGCCCTCGAATTACGACCACAACAGAGCCTGACATGTCGCTAAGCTAGACAGTCATTAAGTGAGTTTTGCCCCATTTTGCGACTTTTCTTGCCAAAGTTGTTAAGTGAGTCGTTGTGTTTGTGAAGCTAGTCACCCGGTTGTTAAGTGAATCTGGATTCCCTGTTGATTTCGCATGTTAGAAGGTCACAAAAAGGCATTACGTGACCCCTGGGACACAGCAACGGTCGTAAGTATGAACCATTTGCCACGCGTCTGAATTTTGATCCCACGGGGAAGCTCCAATGGTTGTATGTGTGAAAAACGGTCACACCTCACTTTTTTCGGTGCCGTTGTAAGTTCAAACGGTCGCTAAATGTTGTAACTGAGGACAACTTATATACAAATGGACTCAAGGCGAAAATGTCTGGTTGAAAGAATGGAAGTTTTCATTAAGTTCCAATCCTAAAGAGAATTTTTATTGAACGACGTGCCGTGGGATGCGATGCCAGAATTGTCTAAAATGTATAAAGATATCTGAAATTTATGCTGTGAAATATGGACAACCTAAAAGGGACTTTTGTCATGTTTTGTGGATGTGTATTAAAAAAAAAAGCAAAAGAAACCTGGATACCAATACATCCACTAATTCAGAAGATTTTTAAATACAGTTAAAACCAGAGGCTGTTCTTTTGGGATTAATGGACAGACAGCTTGAAATAAGTCACGGAGCTTCCATTTTATATACGACAACTGCGGCGAGATTATTATGTGCTCAGAAGTGGGGAGATCTGACACTATCCACAACAGAGAAATGATTGGTGAAGATGGTGGGACTTGCAGAGAAATCTCAGCTGACCTCCTTGATTAAAGAAATGACAATATCTACATTTATGACTGGCTGGGAACCCCTTATGGACTTTTTGCATGACACCCGAAAAAAAAAATCCACCTATGATTTGTGGGTTTGAAGATGGGGGGGGGAAATCACGTAATAGAAAAAATAGGGAAAAAAGTGAGCTTTTCTTTTTGTCACTGTAAGAAGAGATAACTTTATAATTGTTGTGCTTGCTGCAAAGAAAATTAGTAGCTTCTTTTTTTCTTTCTATCTTTTTTTTACACATTTATCATTTCCTTTCTTTTTTTCTTTTCCTTTTTACTTTCTTTCCTCTCTATTAGGTTTATATACAGGATGGATGGATGGATGGATGGATGGGTGGTGGTTAGGTGGGTGTGTAGGTGGGTAGGTAGGTAGATGCTAAGATAGATAGATAGATAGATAGATAGATAGATAGATAGATAGATAGATAGATAGATAGATAGATAGATAGATAGATAGATATAGATGCTAAGATAGATAGATAATGAATGCTAAGATAGATAGATAGATAGATAGATAGATAGATAGATAGGTAGGTAGGTAGGTAGGTAGGTAGGTAGGTAGGTAGGTAGGTAGGTAGGTAGGGATGGATGCTAAGATAAATATATAGATGTTAAGGTAGATAGATATTTAATGCTAAGATAGGTAGGTAGGTAGGTAGGTAGATAGATAGATAGATAGATAGATAGATAGATAGATAGATAGATAGATAGATAGATAGATAGATAGATAGATAGATAGATATAGATGCTAAGATTGATACATAATGAATGCTTAGATAGATAGATAGACAGACAGACAGATAGATAGATAGATGGATGGATGGATGATAGGTAGGTAGGTAGGTAGATAGATAGATATAGATGCTAAGATAGATAGTAATGAATGCTAAGATTGTTGTTGTTGTTAATTGCGAAGTCGTGTCCAACCCGTCGCGACCCCATGGACAACGTTCCTCCAGGTCTTCCTGTCCTCTACCATCTTCTGGAGTCCATTTAAGTTCACACCTACTGCTTCAGTGACTCCATCCAGCCATCTCATTCTCTGTCGTCCCCTTCTTCTATTGCCCTTAATCTTTCCCAGCATTAGGCTCTTTTCCAGTGAGTCCTTCCTTCTCATTAGGTGGCCAAAGTATTTGAGTTTCAACTTCAGGATCTGGCCTTCTATCTAAGATAGATAATGAATGCTAAGATAGATAGATAATGAATGCTAAGATAGATAGATAGATAGATAGATAGATAGATAGATAGATAGATAGATAGATAGATAGATAGGTAGATAGATAGGGATGGATGCTAAGATAGATATATAGATGTTAAGAAAGATAGATATTGAATGCTAAGATAGGTAGGTAGGTAGGCAGGCAGACAGACAGACAGAGATAGATAGATAGATAGATAGATAGATAGATAGATAGATAGATAGATAGATAGATAGATAGATAGACAGACAGACAGACAGATAGATAGATAGATATAGATGCTAAGATAGATAGATAATGAATGCTAAGATAGATAGATAGATAGATAGATAGATAGATAGATAGATAGATAGATAGATAGATAGATAGATAGATAGATAGATGGACAGATGGATAGATGGTTAGATAGATGCTAAGATAGATAGATACAGATAGATAGATAGATAGATAGATAGATAGATAGATAGATGCTAAAATAGATAGATAGATAATGAATGCTAAGATAGATAGACAGATAGATGCTAAGATAGATAGATAATGAATGCTAAGATAGATAGATAGATAGATAGATAGATAGATAGATAGATAGATAGATAGATAGATAGATAGATAGATTAGGTAACATCGGTGCTGGGAGGGAGGGAGGGAGGAGGAGGGGAAGGAGATCAGTAATAGATGAGAAGGGGGGGTTGCTCTTATTTTTATGGACTAGTGGCTTGCCCTGTCAATGTTGGTGGAAGCGTTCTTGGTGGTTCCCTGATTGAGCTGTTTTATACCATTTGCTGATATGAGTTGTTAGTTCCTTGGTTCGGCAATTATTTACTTCCGATTGTTCATCTAGTGTTGATCTTGGTGCTATCTCTGCTTTACTTGGTGTCGATTGCTGGCGAGTAGGTGTTTCGGTCCTTTTGTTTCCTTTTTAGTTTTCTGATTGTCTCTTTTAAATAGTATGTAGACGTCGTTTATCTCTCTGTGCCTGTTGATGGCTCATGTTTCCAAATGCTCCCTGCTCGTTTTTTTCCCCCCCAAGCGAAGCGTCGTTCTATAGGAAAGTTTTATATTCAGCTTAAGCCTGCAAATCACAGCTTGTTTGTTTTGGCTTCCACGGTAAAATTGTGGCTGAACTTGGAATCCTACCAACTTATTGAAGTTGAGCTATTTTCCCAAGGTGCAACGGTTGGGCATTCACAACCTCGCCGGACAGGAAGTTGTGCAAACTGTCCCAAATTGTTAAAAAAAATCCTCTCTTCTTTTGTCCCCCACAGCTGATCCGTGTACCGGTGGAATCCTGCGAACAGTACAAAAATTGCAGCGAGTGCCTGGGCTCGGGGGACCCCCACTGCGGATGGTGCGTGCTTCACAACATGTAAGTGTGACTCGCTGGGACCGGAGAAGATGGCCACCCTGTGTCTTTCTCTCGTCTCGTCCTCTTCTGTCTCACCTTTTCTCACCATGGTGTGTAAAAGACGACAAAGCTTGCAAATGGAAAAGCCCATCCTCCAGGGAGATGGGGGACGGGTCGTCGGAAATAGACCCCTCAGCTTGGAAAGAGAAAAGGGAGGAGAGGAAGGAAAAGATTGGTGATTTTTGCTAAAGCGTAGCTGGAGCTTGTCTATGTCGATTGGTTGTTTGGAAAAGCCGCGGCTTCCCCATTCCTAACATCTCATTAGGAGACGGTGAGTTCTAGTCCCACCTTAGGCTTGAAAGGTGATTGGGTGACTTTGGGCCAATCGCCAGGAGGCTGTGAGTTCTAGTCCCACCTTGGCTTGAATGGTGATTGGGTGACTTTGGGCCAATCGCCAGGAGGTGGTGAGTTCTAGTGTGACCTTAGGCTTGAAAGGCAGCGGAATGGCTTTGGACAATTCACCAGGAGGCTGTGAGTTCTAGTCCCACCTTGGCTTGAAAGGCGATTGGGTGACTTTGGACCAATCGCCAGGAGGCTATGAATTCTAATCCTGACTTAGGCATGAATGCTGACTGGGTGACTTTGGGCCAATCGCCAGGAGGCTGTGAGTTCTAGTCCCACCTTAGGCATGAAAGGCAGCGGAATGGCTTTGGACCAATCACCAGGAGGCTGTGAGTTCTAGTCCCACCTTAGGCTTGAAAGATGATTGGGTGACTTTGGGCTAATCGCCAGGAGGCTGTGAGTTCTAGTCCCACCTTGGCTTGAAAGGCGATTGGGTGACTTTGGACCAATCGCCAGGAGGCTATGAATTCTAATCCTGACTTAGGCATGAATGCTGACTGGGTGACTTTGGGCCAATCACCAGGAGGGCTATGAGTTCTAGTCCCACCTTGGCTTGAAAGGCGATTAGGTGACTTTGGGCCAATCGCCAGGAGGCTATGAATTCTAATCCTGACTTAGGCATGAATGCTGACCGGGTGACTTTGGGCCAATCACCAGGAGGGCTGTGAGTTCTAGTCCCACCTTGGCTTGAAAGGCGATTGGGTGACTTTGGACCAATCGGCAGGAGGCTATGAGTTCTAATCCTGACTTAGACATGAATATTGACTGGGTGATTTTGGGCCAATCACCAGGAGGGCTGTGAGTTCTAGTCCCACCTTAGGAATGAAAGCTGGCTGGGTGATTTTGGGCCAGTCCCTCCCCCTCAGTTTCACCCATCTTATATGAGTTGTGATGAGAGAGAGATATTGTACGTACACCGGCTTGATTTGTATAAAATGAAGGTGGGTTTTTCCTGCCTGAGTTCATGACCACGCGTTTCTCACCACTGACTTGCATCTTCTGCCAGTTCCGTCGCCATCTTTTCAGCCCAGATAGTCGAGAACATTTTTGATTGTTGATTTGAATGGGTTGTTTTGGGGGGGGGGGGAAACGCTATACTGTCTTTTTTTTTTTTTTTTGCTGTAAGCTGCCCAGACTTGTTGGATAGGAGAGGGCCAGCAAATTATAATTTTCGTAAACAAACAAACAAACTTTAACTCCTTCTTGTTGAATGGCACCTCCTTGGAGAAAAACAATTGGAACATCTTCAGCAGAGGTTGGGCGGTGTCTGTGTTGCTGCTCTTCTGCTTAAAAGGGCTTCCGGTGGGGTGTGTCAAGGGAGGATCTGGTGATCAGTCAGGTGTGAGTCATCAGTTAGAGGCTTACGATGGGTCTTGTGATGGGGAAGTTGGAGCAATCGATTGGAGCAACACAAAAACCATCGGCCACATTACCCACCCGCCACGCTTGTGAGTTCGTGGAAGCCTGGCACTTCACAAGCAGTTCCATCAACAGACACATCGGCCTACAGCCAGACTACGAATCCCTCAGAGTCCAAATCAACCGCACAGCCAACGGGGGACGGCATCGACCCTCAACCATCCCGCGCAATCCCCCACTATCAGCAGTTCACCTCCTAAGAATCCTGGCCTGATGTAACCTCCTCATCACGAGACCCATCACCAGCCTCTCACTGATGACTCACACCTAACCAGTGTTGGGATTCAAATAATTTAACAACCGGTTCTCTGCCCTAATGTAAAATCTGTTAGTCCTCATCACCGGCGCCACGTGCCCTCGCGTCATCCACATCACTGGCACCACACACCTCATATCATCCTTCCCACCGGCGTGACATACCCGAAGTGGTGTCATCACTGGCACAACATGCCTCGCGGTGGCGGTGTCACCAGCATGACGCGTCTCGCAGATTTATCATAACTGGTTCGCTGAACTCAACAAAAAAAATTAGGCATTGTTGCTGTTGTTAGTTGCGAAGTCGTGTCCGACCCATCGCGACCCTGTGGACAACGTTCCTCCAGGCCTTCCTGTCCTCTACCATCTTCTGGAGTCCATTGAAGCTCATGCCTCCTGCTTCAGGGATTCCATCCAGCTACCTCATTTTCTGTCGTCCCCTTCTTCTCTTGCCCTCCATCTTTCCCAGCATCAGGCTCTTCTCCAGTGAGTCCTTCCTTCTCATTAGGTGGCCAAAGGACTTGAGTTTCAGCTTCAGGATCTGGCCTTCTAAAGAGCAGTCGGGGTTGATCTCCTCCAGGACTGACCGGTTGGATCGCCTTGCAGTCCAGGGGACTCGCAGGAGTCTTCTCCAGCACCAGAGTTCAAAGGCCTCCATTCTTTGGCGCTCGGCCTTTCTTATGGTCCAACTTTCACAGCCATACATTGGGCCTTGACTATACGTACTATGGGAAGTCAGCCCCCAGAGAAGGAAATATTAAAAGGGCAGGAAAATATATTTTCTCAAAGGATCTTGAAGAGGCAGGAAAGCATGCCCAGTTTTCTTAATAGCCCCAAGTCTCCCTTCCCCAGCAGAAACCAGCTCTATAGACATGCAGATGTAAAACCAGGGAGCTAGGAGATTAAGAAGACAAAGACCTAAAATCTACATACCCCATCCAAACTCTAAGAGTCATCAGCCCCAGGGAAGCAGGATATGACCTTTGGACATAATAAGATTGACCCATCACCATCAGAATACCAGGAAAGGCACACTCAGACTCAGGTCAAAGTTCAGGAACAACTCCAAACAAAAAGCTCCAGAGCAGTGGTTCTCAACCTTTTTAATGCAGCGACCCCCAACCAGTCGTAAGTCAAGGACTACTCAACCGGTCGTAAGTCGAGGACTACTCAACTGGTGCAGCACCGTTTGCAGAATGGGACTTTTGGCGGGCTCAGCAGGGCAGAGACTGCCTGGACAATTCCTATTGGCTTTTGAAAGCCAATAGAATTAGACTCTATTTAAGAGAGTCTATTCTATTGGCTTTCAAAAGCCAATAGAATAAAAGGGAGTAGCACAGCTAAGGAAAAGGGGAAAAAATGGCGGACTGCGTTGTTTGGCAACCCCCGTGAAATGGTCGTTTGACCCCAAATGAGGTCCTGACCTACAGGTTGAGAACCACTGCTCCAGAGGGTATAAAAACCTACTTCCTACATGTGCTCAGCCCTTTTTTCCACTTTTTTTGCTGCCAGAACCATCTTTCTTCCCAAAGCAGTTGCCATGTTTGTTCCCAGCTTGGATGAACCAGGATGAAGACTTTTCTTCCAACAGTACTTTTGTTGGCAGGGTGATATCTCTGCTTTTAAGTATGCTGTCTAGATTTGCCATAGCTTTCCTCTGGCGAGAACTGGCTGAATGCCACCCCTGCACCTCACCCGTCACAAAACCCTCACTTGACACATCCACACCCGAAGCCCTTATAAAAAGGATTGCCCAGACGTCCCCCAAACTCGTCTGAACAGGTTACCTAGCTTGATAACAAAACATTCTAGAAACTGACCCACGAGGTCAGGGAACGAAACTTTGCCTTCGTCCTACACATGCATGACAGATATTGGCCACCATTGCAAAAACAATTGTTTTGTAGGGTGCAAGCGAGGTGACTTCGAAACGATGGGCGCCACCCTATGTTTTTAATAATAATAATAATAACAACAACAACAACAACAACAACAACAACAACAACAACAACTTAACAATTGTTGATAAGAAAGACAAAAAAAGTCTGGATGGTGGACGTGGCAGTGCCTGGAGACAGCAGAATAGAAGAGAAAGAACTGGAGAAGATAACAAAATACAAAGACCTACAAATAGAAATAGAAAGACTGTGGCAAAAGCAAGCAAGGGTAGTACCAATAGTCATAGGCTCCTTGGGTGCAATCCCAAACCAACTGGAGCACCACTTGAACACCATCATTGGCATTGACAAATTCGCTATTAGTCAATTGCAAAAGGCGGCCTTACTAGGAACTGCTTCCATCCTGCGACGATACCTGTAATACCATCAAACATCCACATCTGCCTATCCCAGGTCCTGGGTAAGGACTCGATAGGTAGACAAAATGCCAAATCCAGTCTGAACATCTGGCTGAGTGTGTGATGATCCATAATAATAATAATAAAGTTGGAAGGGACCTTGGAGGTCATTGAGTCCAACCCCTGCTCAGGCAGGAATCCCTACACCATTTCGGACAAATGGCTGTCCAGTCTCTTCTTAAAAACTTCCAGTGTTGGAGTATTCACCGCTTCTGGAGGCAGGTTGTTCCACTGGTTAATTGTTCTAACTGTCAGGAAGTTTCTCCTTAGTTCTAGGTTGCTTCTCTCCTTGATGGGTTTCCATCCGTTGCTTCTTGTCCTGCCTTCAGGCGCTTTGGAGAATAGCCTGACTCTCTCTTCTTTGGGGCAGCCCCTGAGATATTGAAACCCAGCTATCATGCCCCCCTCATCCTTCTCTTCGTTAAACTAGACATACCCAATTCCAGCAACCGTTCCTTATATGTTTTAGCCTCCAGTCCCCTAATCATCTTTGTTGCTCTTCTCTGCACTCTTTCCAGAGTCTCAACATCTTTTTTTACATCGTGGTGACCAAAACTAATGCAGTATTCCAAATGTGGCCTTACCAAGGCCTTGTAAAATGGTATTAACACTTTACGTGATCTTGATTCTATCCCTCTTTTAATGCAGCCCAGCACTGTGTTGGCTTTTTCGGCAGCTGCAGCACACGGCTGGCTCTTATTTAAGGGATGGTCCACTAGGACTTTGGAGAAATGGCCTTTTTCTTTGGTTTTTTTTTTTTTTTTTGGAAATGTCCCAAGCCGGGGAGAACACTTTGTTTTTCCTCCAAAAGGTCCTGCTTTTGTGTTCTCCACACGGTGCCGCTTCAGAACGAGGGTCTAGAGAAGCAATTTGCAGCTTAGCCAGTTTCAAAGGCAATCCCGGGGCGCTGGCAGTCAGTGTGAAGGAAAAAAAAAAAAAAACACCCGGCAGTGAGCCAGTTTTGGCTGGCTATTCACGGAGACACACAGCGGCCTCTTTTTTTCTTCCTCCGTTCTCTGTGCCGCTCACGATACCGGCTTCTCCCCCACCCCACCTCCGATCTATAGTTGAGAGAATTGACTTCCTCAACTTTTCGGTCTCCATTGTGTCCTGGTGTGCAGTGGACATAGAGAGAGTTTGAAAGCAGAAGGGGGGGGGCAATAGCACAGAGGAGTTGATTTCTGTGTAGGGCAAGGAGGGAAATGTGGAATAACGTTTGACCCTCGGAGTTTGTGACTGCAGTGATGTTCGATCGATCAGTCAGAATAGAGCTGGAAGGGAACTTGGAGGGTCTTCTAGTCTAGCCCCCTGCTCAAGCAGGAGACCCCGTACCATTTCGGACAAGTGGCTGTCCAGTGTTTTCTTAAAGAAGCTCCAGTGATGGAGCATCCACCGCAGATTAGTAGAATAGTAGCATAACAGAATAACAGCAGAGTTGGGAAGGGGCGTGGGAGGTCATCTAGTCCAGCCCCCTGCTCAGGCAGGAAACCCTATATAATAATAATAATAATGATGATGAGGATGATGATGATAAAGATAAAGTTGGAAGGGACCTTGGAGGTCATCTAGTCCAACCCCCTGCTCAGGCAGGAACCCTATATAATAATGATGATGATGATGATGATGATGATGATGATGATGATGTTGGAAGGGGCCTGGGAGGTCATCTAGTCCAACCCCCTGCTCGGGCAGGAAACCCTATATTATAATAATGCTGCTGCTGCTGATGATGATAAAATTAGAAGGGGCCTGGGAGGTCATCTAGTCCAACCCCCTGCTCAGGCAGGAACCCTATATTATAATAATAATAATAATAATAATAATAATAATAATAATAATAATAATAATGATGATGATGATGATGATGATGATGATGATGATGATGATGATGATGATGATGTTGGAAGGGGCCTGGGAGGTCATCTAGTCCAACCCCCTGCTCAGACAGGAAACCCTATATAATAATAATAATAATAATGATGATGATGATGATGATGATGATAAAGTTGGAAGGGGCCTGGGAGGTCATCTAGTCCAACCCCCTGCTCAGGCAGGAAACCCTATACTATTTCAGACAAGTGACTGTCCAATCTCTTCTTAAAAGCCTCCAGTGATGGAGCACCCACAACCTCTGATAAGATAAGATAAGATAAGATAAGCTTTATTGTCATTTTTTTTTTACTGTGGGCACACTGGCACACATTAAAAGTGAAACCCTGTTGCCTGCTCTCAAAAGTGTACACATACATAACACACATATAGACATGCTATACACATACATACGTCTATATCTACACCCTTACGTATAAATACATGTAAATATTAATCACTCTCCATCTTGAATATATCTACACCCTTACATGCAAATACATCATCATCATCATAAAGTTGGAAGGGACCTTGGAGGTCATCTAGTCCAACCCCCTGCTCAGGCAGGAAACCCTATACTATTTCAGACAAATGGTTGTCCAGTCTCTTCTTAAAAACTTCCAGTGTTGGCGCATTCACCGCTTCTGGAGGCAGGTGGTTCCACTGGTTAATTGTTCTCACTGTCAGGAAGTTTCTCCTTATTTCTAGGTTGCTTCTCTCTTTAGTTAGTAATCCTCCTCCTCCTCCTCCTCCTCCTCCACTGATTAATTGTCCTCACTGTCAGGAAGTTTCTCCTTAGTTCCAGGTTGCTTCTCTCCTTGATGAGTTTCCCTCCATTGCTTCTTGTCCTGCCTTATTGTTTACATTTGCTGGATGTCAAGAGCCCCAAAGCAAGACATCTAGTTATTTCTTCACCTACAAGTAATCCTCGACTTACAACCATTCCTTTTGCGACCGTTCAAAGTTACAAAGGCACTTTAAAAAGAGACCTACGACCTTTTCTCCCATTTACGACCTTTGCAGCCTCCCCAGGGCCACGTGATCAAAATCCAGAGCCTCGGCAACTGGCATGTACTTAGGACGGTTGCAGGGGTCACGGGATCCCCTTGTGCGACATTCCGACAAGCCAAGTCAATGGGGGAAAGGCAGATTCACTCAACCACCGGGCTGCTAACTTCACAACCGCAGTGATTCACCTTAACGGCTGCGGGAAGAAAGGACGTCCAACCGGACGAAACTCACTTAACACATCTCTCGCTTAGCGACGGAACATTTTGACTCAATAGTGGCTGTAAGTCGGGGATCCCCTGTACTTGGCATCTGGGCAAATGGAAAAGCAGAAATTGTGTTTGTTTTTTTTAAAAAAAACTCCTGGATCCTCCCAACCTCGCTTGATCTTCACCCGGACTAGAAATGGAAGCGTCTCAGCTCCATCCGATTGTTGGCTGAAGTTTCTTGCGACCTTAGCTGGAACTTCTTTCCATGGAAGGAAGAAACAAACAAAGTTTATTGGGGGGGAAGCCCCCCCACCTTTTCTGATCTCCTGACTTCTTCTGAAGCTTCTTTCCAAAGCGGGGGAAAAAGACTCTTGAAGCCGCTGATCTTCTCCGATAGTCCCAGAGGTCGAGACGGAAAGGTTTTTAATTGTGTCTTTTTAAACTTTCTCTCCCCTCCTGTTGCCTGGGCCCTGGAAATAAATACCATCTGCTCTCAGCGGGTAACTCGATCCCGCTGTTCTGTTCGTAGGAATGTCCTCATTGATCGACCTCAGATTTACCTTTCCTTGGTCAAAGTTCTGGAGTTGAGCCGAGCCAAGTGGCAGGTAATCCAAGCTGTCTTCAGAGGCCGCGATAACGATCAGAGCCTTTGAACGTCCTCCTCGCTTTTTCGGCCGCTTGACTTTTAAGATGAGATCAGCTTTGGGGGCCTAAGTTTGTTTTCTGTCTCACAACTTTTTTCTTTCTTTCTTTCTTTCTTTCTTTCTTTCTTTCTTTCTTTCTTTCTTTCTTTCTTTCTTTCTTTCTTTCTTTCTTTCTTTCTTTCTTTCTTTCTTTTCTCCCTTCCTTCCTTCCTCCCTCCATTCCTTTCTGCCTTTCTTTCTTTCCTTCTTTCTTTTCTTCCTTCCTTCCTCCCTTCCTCCCTCCCTTTCTTCCTTTCTTTCTTCCTTCCTTCTTCCCCCCTTTATTTCTTTCTTTTCCTTCCTTCCTTCCTTCCTTCCTTCCTTCCTCTTTCTTTCTTTCTTTCTCTTTCTTTCTTTCTTTCTTTCCTTCTTTCTTTCTTTCTTTTTCTTTCCTTCCTCCTTTCTTTCTTTCTTTTCTTCCTTCCTTCCCTCCCTCCCTCCCTTTCTTCCTTTCTTTCTTCCTTCCTTCCTCCCCCCTTTATTTCTTTCTTTTCCTTCCTTCCTTCCTCTTCCTTCCTTCCTTCCTTCCTTCCTTCCTTCCTTCCTTCCTCTTTCTTTCTTTCTCTTTCTTTCTTTCTTTCCTTCATTCCTTCCTTCCTTCTTTCTTTCTTTTTCTTTCCTTCCTCCTTTCTTTCTTTTCTTCCTCCCTTCCTCCCTCCCTTCCTCCCTCCCTTTCTTCCTTCCTTCCTCCCCCCTTTATTTCTTTCTTTTCCTTCCTTCCTTCATTCCTTCCTTCCTTCCTTCCTCTTTCTTCCTTCCTCTTTCTTTCTTTCTTTCTTTCTTTCTTTCTTTCTTTCTCTTTCTTTCTTTCCTTCTTTCTTTCTTTCTTTTTCTTTCCTTCCTTCTTTCTTTCTTTCTTTCTTTCTTTCTTTCTCTTTCCTTGCTCCTTTCTTTCTTTCTTTCTTTCTTTCTTTTCTTCCTTCCCTCCCTCCCTTCCTTCCTTTCTTTCTTCCTTCCTTCCTCCCCCCTTTATTTCTTTCTTTTCCTTCCTTCCTTCCTCTTTCTTCCTTCCTTCCTTCCTCTTTCTTTCTTTCTCTTTCTTTTTTTCCTTCCTTCTTTCTTTCTTTCTTTCTTTCTTTCTTTCTTTTTCTTTCCTTCCTCCTTTCTTTCTTTTCTTCCTTCCCTCCCTCCCTCCTTCCCTTCCTTTCTGCCTTTCTTTCTTTCCTTCTTTCCTTCTTTCTTTTCTTCCTTCCTTCCTTCCTTCTTTCCTCTTCCTTCCTTCCTTTCTTCCTTCCTTCCTCCCCCCCTTTATTTCTTTCTTTTCCTTCCTTCCTTCCTTCCTTCCTTCCTTCCTTCCTTCCTTCCTTCCTTCTTTCTTTCTTTCTTTCTTTCTTTCTTTCTTTCTTTCTTTCTTTCTTTCTTTCTTTCTTTCTTTCTTTCTTTCTTTCTTTCTTTCTTTCTTTCTTTCTTTCTTTCTTTCTTTCTTTCTTTCTTTCCATGAAGGCAGGACAAGAAGCAATGGATGGAAACTTGTCAAAGAGAGATCTATCCTAGAGAAATTTCCTCACAGTAAAAACAGTTACAATTCTCGACTTATGACCCAAAATGTTCATAACTAAGCGAGACAGTTATTGTGCAATTTGTTGTTGTAGTGTATTTCTATGCAACAACTACAGTAGTATTCAACCAGTAGATGGCAGTATTTACAAGTTTGGATCTATGGTATATACTCTATGCTCTTCTGCTCTAAGTAGGATAGGATAGGATAGGATAGGATAGGATAGGATAGGATAGAGCTGGACGGAACCTTGGAGGTCATCTAGTCCAGCCCCCTACTCAAGCAGGAGAACTTATACCTTTTCAGACAAATGGTTGTCCAGTCTCTTCTTAAAAACGTCCGGTGTTGGAGCATTCACAGCTTCTGGTGGCAAGTAGTTCTACTGATTAATTGTTTTAACTGTCAGGAAATTCCTCCTTAGTTCTACGTTGCTTCTCTCCTTGATTAGTTTCCATCTGCTGCTTCTTGTCCTGCCTTCAGGCACTTTGGAGAGAATACCTTGACTCCCTCTTCTTTGGGGTAACCCCTGAGATACTAGAACACTGCTATCATGTCCCCCCTCGTCCTTCTCTTCATTAGACTAATCATACCCAATTCCAGCAACCGTTCCTTATATGCTTTACCCTCCAGCCCCCTGATCATCTTTGTTGCTCTTCTCTGTACTCTTTCTAGAGTCTCAATATCTTTTTTACATCGTGGTGACCAAAAGTGTGGCCTTACCAAGGCCTTGTAAAGTGGTATTAACCCTTCACCTGATCTTGATTCTATCCCTCTGTTAATGCAGCCCAGCACTGTGTTGGCTTTTTTGACAGCTGCAGCAGATAGGCTGGCTCCTATCTAAGGGATTGTCCACTAGGACTCCGAGGTCCCTCTCACAGTTACTACTATTGAGTAAAGTACCCCCTATACTATACCTGTACATTTGGTTTTTCTTGCCTGAATGTAGAACCTGACTTTTTTCACCACTGAATTTCATTTTGTTAGATAGTGCCCAGTGTTCAAGTCTGTCCAGATCAGTGGTTCTCAACCTTTTTAATGCCGCGACCCCCAACCGATCGTAAGTCGAGGACTACTCAACCGGTCGTAAGTCGAGGACTACTTAACTGGTGCAGCCCCGTTTGCAGAATGGGACTTTGGGCAGACTCAGCAGGGCAGAGACAGCCTGGACAATTCCTATTGGCTTTTGAAAGCCAATAGAATTAGACTCTATTCAAGAGAGTCTATTCTATTGGCTTTCAAAAGCCAATACAATAAAAGGGAGTAGCACAGCTAAGGAAAAGGGGGGGAAAAATGGCGGACTGCGTTGTTTGGCGACCCCCGTGAAATGGTCGTTGGACCCCAAATGGGGTCCCGACCCACAGGTTGAGAACCACTGGTCCAGATCCCCCTGTCTCTTAAGCCTGTCTTCTGGAGTATCGGCTATTCCTCTAGTGGACATCCACATTTTTGATCGCTTATAACCACTTCCCGGATGCCCTTCTGAGGTCAGACAACGCTGGGTCTGCTGTTGTTTTCTCTCCGTACCGATGACCAAGATAATAACACAGGGCTTGTCAAGTTCCTTCAGTCTCTAGAAGAAAATCAGTAGTGTTATGATGGATGGACAACTGAACCACAGGGAACAGATGCCTCTGAACCATGGGGATGTTTTTCAGGGAATTGTTTTCTGTCGGATTCGCCGGCAATTTCTAGTGTCCCTGCGTCAGCTGATGATGTGCGAGGGAGAGAAAAAAGCCTGTGGAGTGAGGACTCTCCAGAGAGAGGTCATGTCTGCTTTCGGTGGTATTTGTACTTCCAATTTTCCATCATTCTTGATAGTGTCAAGACTTCTGACAGGATGGGATGCGCTCAAGTCCTCTTTCCCTGAAATTAAGTCTCTGCGCCCTCAGAGGTATTTATCTACCTCTATTTTATTTAGCAAGCTGGAACTTTGATGCCTTCTTCGTATCCTCAAAGGGGTTTGATGCGTTGGTTCCTAAGATCTCCAATTGGCTGTGTTTATGCAAGACACGTAGCCAAGTTTTTATAGCAGATCTTTTTATTCTTATTTTTGCAATGGCCCAATAAACTGAACCATGGGTTGGCTGGCTTCATACAACCTTTTCAGCCCCATGTCTCACCAATTTGCATGTTCTACCCTGGCGTGGATTAAACCTTTCGTTGATCTTTAACTGTTTGGGTCACCAGAGTACAAAAATAATGGTTGAGACTTTGGAAAAAGCGCAGAGAAGAGCAACTAAGACGATTAAAGGCCTGGAGATTGAAATGTATGAAGAACGGTGGCAGGATTTGGGAACTAGGGGAGACATGATAGCAGTATTTCAGTATTTGAGGGGCTGCCCAAAGAAGAGGGGGTGAAGCTATTCTCCAAAGCCCCTGAAGGCAGGAGAAGAAGCAACGGATGGAAACTCATCAAGGAGAGAAGCAACCTAGAACTAAGGAGGAATTTCCTGACAGCGAGAAGAATTAACCAGTGGAACAACTTGCTTCCAGAAGTTGTGGGTACTCCATCATTGGAGGTAAGAGACTGGACAGCCATTTGTCCAAGATGGTAGAGCAGTGGTTCTCAACCTTTTTAATGCCCAACCGGCCGTAAGTCGAGGACTACTCAACCGGTCATAAGTCGAGGACTACTCAACTGGTGCAGCCCCGTTTGCAGAATGGGACTTTTGGCGGGCTCAGCAGGGCAGAGACAGCCTGGACAATTCCTATTGGCTTTTGAAAGCCAATAGAGTTAGACTCTATTCAAGAGAGTCTATTCTATTGGCTTTCAAAAGCCAATAGAATAAAAGGGAGTAGCACAGCTAAGGAAAAGGGGGGGAAAATGGCAGACTGCATGAAATGGTCGTTCGACCCCAAATGGGGTCCTGACCCACAGGTTGAGAACCACTGTCGTAGAGGGTCTTTTGCTTGAGTAGTCGGTTGGACTAGAAGACCTCCAAGGTCCAATTCTGTTAGAGGTAGTCCTCAATTTATAACCACAGTTGAGCCCAAAACTTATGTTGTTAAGTAAGAAATTTGTTCCCTTCCAACTCTTATTCTGTTGTGCTGTTAAACGGTTGTCACTGTAGGAGGCTGGCAAAGATGACCCATAGAATCTCTCCCATTTTCCACTTCTATCATTCCATAATTCCGTTTTCTCCATATAAGTTTTTTTTATTCATTTGCCCCATACATACAACAGTAATTTTTCAGCCAACGTGCTGCCTGAGTTTACGTGCTAATACATATTGAATTCCTCTTTCCTCCAGCCAATGGTAAAATAAATTCCAGGTTTGATAATAGTCCGTTTCTTCTTTTTCTTTCAGTCTCATGGTCAGTCTGTCCATCTCTGCGCATTCTAGTATTTTTTTTTTATTATTTCTTCATCTGATGGTATTCCTCCATTTTTCCAGTGTTGCGCAAATATAATTCTTGCCGCTGTTGTGACGTGCAAAGTCAAGTATAAGCTTTGTTTATTCGTCTTTTCTGGCATTATACCTAATTTTAAAAAGTCCAGGTTTAAAATCAACACGTTCTGCTAACCTCTGTTCTAGCCAAATATGTATCTTCCCAATAATTCTTTACTTTATCACATGTCCACCAAACATGATAATACGTGCCTGACTTATGTTTACATTTCCAATTTCTACCTGACATATTTTTAAACATTTTTTCTAATCTTGCATAATTCCTGTCATCTCCCATCTTGGTGGCTGAAGATAAGGGACTATGAGATTTGTAGCTCAGCATCACCTGGAGAATGCCATCTTGCATGCCTATTGTCTACCATATTTTCCTGAAATAATAATAATAATAACAACGACAACAACAACAACATCCACATCTACCTGTCCCAGGTCCTGGGTAAGGACTCGATAGGTAGACAAAATGCCAAATCCAGTCTGAACATCTGGCTGACTGTGCGATGATCCATCATCATCATCATCATAATAATAATAATAATAATAATAATAATAATAATAATAATAATAAAGTTGGAAGGGACCTTGGAGGTCATCAAGTCCAACCCCCTGCTCAGACAGGAAACCCTACACCATTTCGGACAAATGGCTGTCCAGTCTCTTCTTAAAAACTTCCAGTGTTGGAGCATTCACCGCTTCTGGAGGCAGGTGGTTCCACTGGTTAATTGTTCTCATTGTCAAGAAGTTTCTCCTTAGTTCTAGGTTGCTTCTCTCCTTGATCAGTTTCCATCCGTTGCTTCTTGTCCTGCCTTCAGACGCTTTGGAGAATAGCTTGACTCCCTCTTCTTTGGGGCAACCCCTGAGATACTGAAAGACTGCTATCCTGTCCCCCCTCGTCCTTCTCTTCGTTAAACTAGACATACCTAATTCCAGCAATCATTCCTTATATGTTTTAGCCTCCAGTCCCCTAATCATCTTTGTTGCTCTTCTCTGTACTCTTTCTAGAGTCTCAACATCTTTTTTACATCGTGGTGACCAAAACTGGATGCATGTCTTATATTAATTTTTGCTCCAAAAGACGCATTAGGTCTTCTTTTCCGGTTAGGTCTTATATTCTGGGGAATACTAAATGGGTCCGTCTGCTGACGATCTTAACTGGTGCTTATTATTGGGGTGGGGCTTATATTATGAGCATCCTGAAAAAAAAATCACACTAGTGCTTATTTTCAGATTAGGTCTTATTTTGGGGAAAATACGGTAATAAGTTGGCTTCTGAGGCTAGGCAGACGGGCAAACCCAAATCCCACTTCCAAGATCAGCTCTTTGCTTCAATGAATTAGTTGGCTGGGCTGGGGAAAATTGAGGATGGGATGCCAAAGCCTCTTCCGGACTCTTCCAAAACTAGATAGGAAAAAAAAAACACCTTCCGAGTCGCATCTTAACGTGCAAATTAAATCAGCCGAAGCTGCATGCAGCCATGACTGGCAAAGCCGGGTTTTTTTTTTTTTTTGATGGGGATTGTCCGTTGTTGTGGGGAATGAGGATTTCTCTGCCCGTTGTTAGGAATTAATTTTGGGGGGGGGGAATTAATTGTGCTTTTGCTGAACCCGTCTTCTTGCCCTGCTTCCGTTGGCCTCACTTTCTAATTTTCCACTTGGCTGAAGTTTCTTTGCCAGACAAAGGTTTGGACCTGGGAAACCTCAGCAAAGGCTCCTGACATAAAGTGGATTATCTCCTGGACCCACTGAGCTGAATAATAATAATAAAAAAAATTGCCTCGCCGGCCACCCAGCCCCGTATTCAAATGATGCTTTGAACAAGTTGCAAATGGGCTGGCGTAGAGGTGGGGATGCTAAGAGGAATCTGGAGTTAGGGAGGCCCCCCAGATCCCCAGCTGTTCCCAATGGAGAATAACAGAATAACACAGTTGGAAGGGACCCTGGAGGTCTTCTAGCCCAACCCCCTGTTCAGGTAGGAGATCCTATACTATTTCAGACAGGTTCAGTCTCTTCTTAAAAGCCTCCAATGTTGGAGCAGACACAACTTCTGGTGGCAAGCTGTTCCACTGGTTAATTGTTCTCACTGTCAGGAAGTTTCTCCTTAGTTCTAGGTTGCTTCTCTCCTTGATTAGTTTCCATCTGTTGCTTCTTGTCTGCCTTCAGATGCTTTAGAGAATAGCTTGACTCCCTCTTCTTTGGGGCAGCCCCTGAGAGATTGGAACAAGGCTATCCTGTCCTCCCCTGGTCCTTCTCTTCATTAAACTAGACATATCCAATTCCTGCAACTGTTCTTCGTATATTTTAGCCTCCAGTCGCCTGATCATCTTTGTTGCTCTTCTCTGCACTCTTTCTAGAGTCAGGAGATCACTTCAGTGTCTCTTCTTTCTCCTGGTCAAAGCCCTTTTCTAAAAAATAAAATAAAATTGGGGTCTCTCCAGCCTTCAAGCAAGGAGATCTAAATTTTTCAAGGAGATCATTTATCCAGTTATTGGAAAGATTCTGGCACGTTCCTTTTTGTGGTTGTTGTTGTTATTGTTGTTCCTGGGTGTGCCAAGGATTGTACCTGGGGTTTTCACGCAGAGTGGAGCTAATGAGAAGAATTATTCTAAATTATTGTAAATAATTCCACTCTGCGTGGAATTAACAATGTGGGAAGTCGGTGTGTGTTATCTAATGAGGAAAAGGACTCGGAGTGACATGATAGCATCTTCCAATATTGGAGGGGCTGTCTCAAAGAAGGGGAGGGGGTCAACCTATTCTCCAAAGCACCTGAAGGCAGGACCAGAAGCAACGGATGGAAACTAATCAAAGAGAAATCCAAGCTAGAATTAAGGAGAAACTTCCCGAGAGAACAATTAACCAGTGGAACCACCTGCCTCCAGAAATGGTGAATGCTCCAACACTGGAAGTTTTCAAGAAGAGACTGGACAGCCATTTGTCTGAAATGGTATAGGTCTTCTGCACGAGCAGGAGGCTGGACTAGAAGACCACCAAGGTCCCTTCCAACTGTGTTGTTCTATATTTACTGATCAAGCTAGAAGCTTCCTCGGGGGTATCTGATGTGGATAGACACTTAGCATCTTTGTAGGTTTTTGCTAACCGCACTGCAGAGGCTTCGCATCCTGGGGTCTTCGGCTGGATATTGCTCCAGCAGTTGTGTCTTTTTTCTCTCCCTCTCCTCTTATGGAAAATGTGCTTCGGCTTTGTTGAGACGCCGCATCCTTCAGGACCAAAATCTCGGCGAGGGTGACATTGAATGGTGGATAAGGCAAATCCTTCTCTTCCCCAGCTGACATCCTGATCAAAATTGCAGATTCGTCTTCCTATCGCAGTCCCAGCATCTCTCTCTCTCTCTCTCCCTCTCTCCCTCCCTCCCTCCCTCCCTCGCTCCCTCCCTCTCTCCCTCCCTCCCTCTCTCTCTCTCTCTCTTTCTCTCTTTCTCTCTCTCTTCCTCCCTCCCTCCCTCCCTCTCTCACCCTCTCTCCCTCCATCCCTCCCTCCATCCCTCTTTTTCTCTCCCTCCCTCCCTCTCTTTCTTTCTCTCTCTCTCTTTTTCTCTCCCTCCCTCCCTCTCCCTCCCTCCCTCCCTCTCTCTTTCTCTCTCTCTGTCTTTCTCTCTCTCTCCCTCCCTCCCTTCTTCCCTCCCTCTCTCTCTCTCCCTCCCTCCCTCCTTCCTTCCCTCCCTCCCTCCCTCCCTCTCTTCCTCCCTCCCTCTCTCTCTCTCTTTCTCTCTCTCTTTCTCTCTCTCTCTCTCTCTCTCTCACACACACACACACACACACACACACACACACACACGATATCTGCAGATGCTTTGATCTGTATTGCAAGCGAAAGGAAGCGATTCTTTCACTTTAAAGAGGCTTGAGGGTCTTCATGCGGTCCGAATCCTCAAGGGAAGGGTGTGAGGTGATGGGTCGCCTTGCCTGAGTCTGTGGATATATTTTTTATTTATAGTTTTTCAGCGATGGAGAAGCTGAGCTCTTGATCGTTAGGGAACAGGAGCTGAATGTGATCCCCTCTTTTTTAAATAATAATAATAATAATAATAATAATAATAATAATAATAATAATAATAATAATAATAATAATAATAGTTCTATTATCATATAGAGCACAAAGAATAGCCCGGTATAGACGGCTAGGAACACGGTCGCGGTGAAAGTAAAGTTAAACCTTTTGAAATAGAAAATTTGATATCAGTGTTAAATGCGATTGCTGGGATGTCAAAGGCACAAAGAATCGCTTAGATTGTTTTGCGGGGGCTTAATATAATATTGATAAGGAGTGGTAAAAGAGGTGGCATTTTTTCCTGTATTAAAAAGAAATTAGATCTTTTGAGCTTCAAACTAAACTCTCCGCTGTGTTGTTCTTGTGGTTAAATACTACAGGTACTTCTTGACGAATAGAATAGGATAGGATAGGATAGGATAGGATAGGATAGGATAGGATAGGATAGGATAGGATAGGATAGGATAGAATAGAATAGAATAGAAAATATGGAAAATAGGATAGGATAGGATAGAATAGAATAGAATAGAATAGAATAGAATAGAATAGAATAGAATAGAATAGAATAGAATAGAATAGAAAATATGGAAAATAGAATAGGATAGGATAGGATAGAATAGAATAGAATAGAATAGAAAATATGGAAAATAGAATAGGATAGGATAGAATAGAATTGAATAGAATAGAAAATATGGACAATAGAATAGAATAGAATAGATAGGATAGGATAGGATAGGATAGGATGGAATGGAATAGAATAGAATAGAATAGAATAGAATAGAATAGAATAGAATAGAATAGAATAGAATAGAATAGAATAGAATAGAATAGAATATATGGAACGGAACGGAACAGAACATATGGAATGGAATGGAATAGAATAGAAAATAGAAAGGAATAGAAAATAGAATGGAATACAGAAGAGAACAGAACAGAATATATGGAATGGAATGGAATAGAATAGAATATGGAAAATAGAAAATAGAAAGGAATAGAAAATAGAATGGAACATAGAATGGAACAGAATAGAATAGAATAGAATAGAATAGAATAGAATAGAATAGAATAGAAATAGAATAGAATAGAATAGAATAGAATAGAATAGAATAGAATAGAATAGAATAGAATAGAATAGAATAGAATAAACAGAGTTGGAAGGGACCTTGGAGGTCTTCTAGTCCAGCCCCTTGCTCAAACAGGAGACCCTCTATTATTTCAGACATGTGTCTGTTCAGTCTCTTTTTAAAAATCTCCACTGATGGACCACCCATGACGTCTGGTGGCATGCTGTTCCACGGGTTAATTGTTCTCGCTGTTTAGGAAGTTTCTCCTTAATGCCAGGTTGCTTCTCTCCTTGATTTGTTTCCCTCCGTTGTTTCTCATCCTTCCCTCTGGTGCTTTGGAAAATAAGTTGACCCCCTCCTCTTTGTGCCAGCCCCTCAAATACTGGAAAACTGCTATCATGTCCCCCCTCGTCCTTCTTTTCTCTGGACTAGCCATACCCAGTTCCTGCAACCCTTTCTTCATATATGTTTTAGTCTCCTGGCCTTTAATCATCTTATTTGCTCTTCTTTGCCCTTTCCTCAAAGCCTCAACTTCTTTTTTGTAGCGTGGTGACCAAAACTGGCTGCAGTATTCCAGGTGTGGCCTTACTCAGGCTTTACAAAGCAGCACTAATACTTCACGTGATACTAATATTTCACACGGAAGTATTAGAATGCTTCATGTATTCTTCTTGAGGGTCAGCTGAAGTGCCCAGGCAGAAATCTGCTGAGGATTTTGTACCAGCAGCCAGACTGCTAGGATTTTCGCTGGAAATTGCAAAAGCAGAAACAATAAAATCAAATTGTCACCTTTTCTATTACCTTTCCAGGCACTGGCTGTGGCTTAATGAAAAAAAAAAACTTCCCCTGTATCTGCAAAGAGTTTAAAAATATGGAAAGGGGAGAGGACACACAAGCGGCGGTAACCAGCCAAATTTAATTCTTGCAGTGAATTACGCAGCTGCCTCTCTGGTCTTAACCGGGGAAACTAAGAAAGAAAAACATTCATAAACATTATTAGCGTTAATAAGAAAACTCCGATAGGGCGGCCTATGCTAGAGAGAAACGACTTTGCTTATTAATTAACTCGCCTTATCTCTGCAGCTTTGTTTCCTTTTATTAGTTCCTCTCTCCCCTCAGTACATTTTTTTCCCCCCTTTCAAATTATGGTCCAAGAATTTGACAGCAGGAGTGAGTTATTTTCATAAACCCAGAGAAGGCAAGAAGAAACATTATACCGCACAAAGGAAATTGGAAGGGCTGTTGAAACAGGCGGGGGACTTTTGTTACAGGTGGTGTCCTCGACTTACGACGACAACTGAGCCCAACTTTTCGGCTGCTGAGCGAGACGCTGCGTTAAGCGCGTTTTGCCCCTTTGCAAGACCTTCTTTCCACACTTGTCCAGTGAATTCCTACCATCGTTAAGCAAATCTTCCCGCCTTGACTTTGTTTGTCAGAACGTCACAAATGAAGGTCGTGTGACTCCGGGATGCTACGGTTGTAGTTGTTGTTTGTCCATCGATTTCGATGAAGACCTTGACATCTTGTGGGTTATGGGCCATCAACGATGTGTCCGTAGGTGGCTAATAAGACCGATGTTAGTACGAAATGTTCTGCCACATACTGAGCAAAGAAATGTAGACACTGTTACTTCCACATTTGCGGCTCTGGCTTTGCGGAGTGCTCGCTTTTCTTGTGCCAAGATTGTCCTTCTGTGCTCATATATCTGGCAACCCTGGTACACCAAGGTGCGCCATGCCGGTCCATCATGCGCCAGAAGTTCCCAAGAGGTGGTGTTAATATCCAGGGACTTAAGAGAGGCTTTCAACGTGTCTTTGTATCGCTTCTTTTGTCCCCCGTGCGATCGCTTTCCTTGAGACAGCTCACCACAGCTGTTTAGGGATGCGATGATCTGGCATCCTTACAACATGGCCTGCCCAGCGCATCTGGGCTTTCATCAACAGAGTGTAAACTGATGGTAGGCCTGCTCTGGAGAGGACATCTGTGTCTGGTATCTTATCCTGCCACCGGATCCTCACAATTCTACGAAGGCAAGTCATGTGGAAGTAGTTCAGTTGCCTAACATGCCTCCTGTACACTGTCCAGGTCTCACTAGCATACAATAGGGTAGTTAGCACTGCTGCCTGGTAAACGTTTGTAGTAAATACACGCAGAATGACAGGCACTGAATTTGGATCATGTGACCATAGGAATGGAGCAATGGGTATAAGTCTGAGGGCGAGTTGTAAGTCACTTTTTCAGCGGTATTGTATAACTTTGAATGGTCACTTAAATTAATGTTTGCAAGTCAGTCATGAGGCTTACACAGTGAGTTCTAGAATCTTGCACTAACCGCTCCATTTCAGCCCTGACTCCAAAGTGATCTAACCCTAATGCTATCCCTCTCCCTAACCCTAGTTTAATTTTCATTTTCAATGGGATTTTCCCATGTATTTCACTGCGGCCCACAAAAGAGTCCGAACGAAAAGTGTTTATGTTCTCTTTCCCTCCAGAACCTTCTAGAACAGTGGTTCTCAACATGTGGGTCGGGACCCCATTTGGGGTCGAACGACCATTTCACGGGGGTCGCCAAACAACGCAGTCCGCCTTTTTTCCCCCTTTTTCTTAGCTGTGCTACTCCCTTTTATTCTATTGGCTTTTGAAAGCCAATAGAAGAGACTCTCTTGAATAGAGTCTAATTCTATTGGCTTTCAAAAGCCAATAGGAATTGTCCAGGCTGTCTCTGCCCTGCTGAGCCCGCCAAAAGCCCCTATCTGCAAACGGTGCTGCACCAGTTGAGTAGTCCTCGACTTACGACTGGTTGAGTAGTCCTCGACTTATGACCGATTGGGGGTCGCGGCATTAAAAAGGTTGAGAACCACTGTTCTAGAATCTAGCCCTCAAACCATTTTTCTGCCCTGACTCCAAAGTGATCTAACCTTAACTCTAGCCCTAATCCAAGTTTCATTTTCATTGTCAATGGGATATTACCGTTTATACCTAAAGGTATAAAAGGACAAGAGTTTTGATTGTCACGCACCCCTTGGACCCCTCCAAGCTTTCTTTTTTTCTCTTTTAATGCCTCCTAAAGCAGCTGTTTGACATCTGTTGCGCAGGGGAAAAAAATTAAGACTGGGGGAAGAATTTTATTGGGTACATGCAGGAAGGCAAATATGGACTTGCCAACTGGATTTATTGCATTGTAAATTTATTTTAAGAATGTATAGGATTCTCCCACCCGGGCTGGAACAATGGAGCTGGGTGGCCCACAGCAGAAAACAATCCAAAAATAAACAGGGTCGTCAACAAGGAGCACAAAGAAGCAACAGGGCTCACATTCCTACACTCTCCCTTTAGTGACATTAGACATCCCGGCTTTAATGCCATTTTTTTTTTTTAAAAAAAAGTCTTCTTAAACCCCATCAGGGTTGGGGGCCACCCAAACTGATGCCAGCCTTCATTTTCCACACTTCTCCAAAACGTGCAGTGCTGTTCTCCAAATATAGTGCGGGTTCAAATAATGTCTGCATTCTTGGGGGCGCATTTTCCCTCACCATAGACATCTGTTTCCCGTATGCATGCTCAAGCAGAGACCTAAGTCCTCCTGTTCTAAGCAGTGAGCCTCCTAGACCAGGGGTAGGCAACCTTGGCTCTTTTATGACTGGTGGACTTCAACTCCCAGAATTCCTGAGCCAGCCATGCTGAGGGGACAGGGAGAGGTTTCCAAGCTGAGCCAGGCTGGCTCAGGAATTCTGGGAGTTGAAGTCCACGGGTCATAAAAGAGCCAAGGTTGCCTACCCCTGGCCTAAGTCATCCTGTTCTAAGCAGGGGCAGGCAACCTTAGCTCTTTTATGACTCGTGGACTTCAACTCCCAGAATTCCAGAGCCAGCCATGCTGAGGGGACAGGGAGAGATTTCCATGCTTAGTCATGCTGGCTCAGGAATTCTGGGAGGTGAAGTCCACGAGTCATGAAGGGCCAAGGTTGCCTACCCCTGGCCTAAGTCGTCCTGTTCTAAGCTGGGGCAGGCAACCTTAGCTCTTTTATGACTCGTGGACTTCAACTCCCAGAATTCCTGAGCCAGCCATGCTGAGGAGAAAGGCAGAGGTTTCCATGCTGAGCCAGGCTGGCTCAGGAATTCTGGGAGTTGAAGTCCGCAAGTCATAAAAGAGCCAAGGTTCCCTACCCCTGGCCTAAGTCCTCCTGTTCTAAGTGGTGAGCCTCCTTAGTTCTAGGTTGCTTCTCTCCTTGATTAGTTTCCATCCGATGCTTCTTGTCCTGCCTTCAGATGCTTTGGAGAACAGCTTGACTCCCTCTTCTTTGGGGCAGCCCCTGAGATATTGAAACACTGCTTTCATGTCCCCCCTCGTCCTTCTCTTCATTAAACTAGACATGCCCAATTCCAGCAACTGTTCCTTATATGTTTTAGCCTCCAGCCCCCTAATCATCTTTGTTTCTCTTCTCTGTACTCTTTCTAGAGTTTCCACATCTTTTTTACATAGTGGTGACCAAGGCCTTGTAAAGTGGTATTAACCTTTCACCTGATCTTGATTCTATCTCTCTGTTAATGCAGCCTAGCACTGTGTTGGCTTTTTTGGCAGCTGCAGCACACGGCTGGCTCATATTTAAGTGATTGTCCACTAGGACTCCGAGATCCCTCTCACAGTTGCTACTATTAAGCAAAGTACTACCTATAGTATACCTATGCATTTGGTTTTTCTTGCCTAAAAATAAAACCTTACTTTTTTCACTGTTGAATTTCATTTTGTTAGATAGTTAGATACAAAAATGTTTGATTGCTTAAAAAAAACACCACAAATACACAAAAAGTGGATTTGGAAACGAGAGGGAACACCCTGAGGGTTTTTGCTGCTTCTCCGCAGACACGTTGAATTCCATCCATCCCGTGGCACGTTGTATGTAAAATGAAGTTGGCATGTTGTGAACGGGGGGGTGGTGGACACAGATTGTCTCCTCTTCAAAATACCAGCTGTTTGGAGCGTTTCAAAGCTTGAAACCCAAATGTGTTGCGAGAGTTGTGTTTTCAGGCATTCTTTTAACATGACACACTTTGCGATGGTCCAACGGCTGCTCGGATGGCGCCGTTTCGTTCAAGCTCAAAACAAAACACGCATGTTCCAAAAAAGGGTGCTGTTGTTATTTTCCCATAATTTCAAATGTTCTTCCCGTGGAAGGCAGCCAAACTGGACTGTTCCAATCAGACTTTTCAAGTAGTGGGGACTTCAGTTAAGTCCATTCTCCATTGGGTGCCCAGCCAACAGAGTATAAACCTCCAGATAGATAGAGACCTAGATAGACATAGAGACCTAGAGATAGATAGATAGATAGATAGATAGATAGATAGATAGATAGATAGATAGATAGATAGATAGATGGATGGATGGATGGATGGATGGATGGATGGATGGATGGATGGATGGATGGATGGATGGATGGATGGATGGATGGATAGATAGATAGATAGATAGACAGACAGACAGACAGACAGACAGACAGACAGACAGACAGAAAGACAGACAGATAGAGACTTAGAGACATAAAGACATATATAGAGAGATAGATATTTAGTTCCCAGCTATTCCCAAAGAAACGGAATTCGCTTTTTTTGGTTTTAATAGGATTGGGTGGAAAGTGCATCTCAACCCATTTTTACTATTATTTTTCTTTTATTATTACTATTGATTAAATTTATTGACCGCTCATGTTACCACAAGATAACTGGATGGTTTAGAGTATTAAATTTCTTTCAATTTCTTTTCTGGACAAACTTTCAATTACGTCTCTCCTTCACTCTTAGTATTCCCATAGGCCAGTTGCCAGGAAAATCTGGGCATCGGCATTATAACCCACAAAATAATTTGATATCCATTTTAAAAAAAAAAAGTAAGAAGAAAGCAGGAAAAGAAAAGGAACTTGAATTATATAGGTCGTCCTCAACTTACGAGCACAACTGAGCCCAAAATTTCTGTCACTAAGCGAGACAATTGCTAAGTGAGTTTTGCCCCGTTTTACGACCTTTCTCGCCACCGTTCTTAAGTGAATCACTGCAGTTGTTAAGTTAGGGACGCAGCTGTTAAGTAAATCCGGCTTCCCCATTTGACTTTGCTTGTCAAAAGGTCGCAAAAGGGGATCACACGATCCCGGGACACTGCAAAACCGTCATAAGTACGAGCCAGTTTCCAAACGTCTGTATTTTGATTACATGACCACAAAGATACTGCAACAGTCGTAAGTGTGGAAGAACGGGCACAAATCACTCTTTTCGACGCCGTTGTTAATTTTGAGCAGTCACTAAGCAAATGGTGTTTAGCAAATGGTGTTTAGTAGCAACCGTGTTACTAATTTAATACTTAACGAGTGTGGCAAGAAAAGTCGTTGTTCTTGTTGTTAGTTGCGAAGTCGTGTCCGACCCATTGCGACCCCCTGGACAACGTTCCTCCAGGCCTTCCTGTCCTCTACCATCTTCTGGAGTCCATTGAAGCTCACGCCTACTGGTTCAGGGACTCCATCCAGCCACCTCATTCTCTGTCATCCCCTTCTACTATTGCCCTCCATCTTTCCCAGCATCAGGCTCTTCTCCAGTGAGTCCTCCCTTCTCATTAGGTGGCCAAAGGACTTGAGTTTCAACTTCAGGATCTGGCCTTCTAAAGAGCAGTTGGGGTTGATCTCCTCTAGGACCGACCGGTTGGATCGCCTTGCGGTCCAGGGGACTCGCAGGAGTCTTCTCCAGCACCAGAGTTCAAAGGCCTCCATTCTTTGGCGCTCAGCCTTTCTTATGGTCCAACTTTCACAGCCATACATTGCAGCTGGGAGAACCATGGCCTTGACTATACGCACTTTTGTTGGCAGGGTGATGTCTCTGCTTTTTAGTATGCTGTCTAGATTTGCCATAGCTTTCCTTCCCAGGGGCAAGCGTCTTTTAATTTCTTGACTGCAGTCCCCATCTGCGGTGATCTTGGAGCCCAGGAAGATAAAATCGGTCACTACCTGCAGCCACTGTGTTTGTAAGTTGAGGACTATCTGCAGTGCAGTGGAATAAGTCAATTTTGATGCTTTCCCACTGCATTTTCTTCCACCCAGCACTGGAAATTCCTGTTCTGGTGCTAGCTCAGGCTGGTTAAGCCTAGCTGAAGATGATCAATGCAAGCTCGCCATGTGGATGCTGAGCACCAGGTGGTGGAGCATGGAGCCTGGAGTCCCACATGTTTTGCTTTCTTTCCTTAGCTTCCCCCCCCCCTTTTTTTTTTTTTAAATCTGGCAGGCTTCTTTAGCAGATGGGAAGCAGGCAGAATTTCTCTGGCAACTTGCAGATGGAAAGTGTTTCCTCCCACAGCCTTGCGATTGGTGGGGCAGCTGTTCACAACGTGGCAATGCTCCTGCTGCTGCAACAATCTCGGTGTTAAGTAGCAGGTTGCACACCCGGGTTTGCACAAATCTCTGCTTCCGTTTATCAAGTCACATCCACTTGAATGTTGGTCTTTGGCTTTGTGCACCTTACCGATGTAGGAATCCTCCAGATGGGTGGACTTCATCTCCCAGAATTCTTAGCACTGGCCACACTGGAAGAGGAATTCTGGGAAATGAAGTCAGCTACCTAGAAAAGGGCTTTAAACAGTGAGTTATCTCATCTCTGGCCATACGGGCAGGGGAATTCTGGGAAATGAAGTTCAGCTACCTAGAAAAGGGCTTTAAACAGCCAGTTATCTCATCTCTGGCCATACTGGCAGAGGAATTCTGGGAAATGAAGTTCAGCTACCTAGAAAAGGGCTTTCAATGCCCCGTTATCTCATCTCTGGCCACACGGGCAGATGAATTCTGGGATTTGAAATTCAGCTGCCGAGAAGAGGATTTTCAACTCCCAGAATTCTCAGCAATACTGGCTAGGGAATTCTGGGAGTTGATGTCCACACATCTGGAGAGAGTTCAGGATGGGAAAGCCTGGAATCAAGTGTCAAAGTTATCTGGGACCCAAAGCAGATGTTTGTTTATTTGTCAAAAATCACCCTGGTCTATGGAGATTCTCAGTCATCCAGATCATCGTTATCCCAAAGATGGTTTTTTCAGGAGACAACTGGACTTTCTTGTTTTTCTTTGAAGACGTTTTGCTTCTCATCCAAGAAGCTTCTTCAGCTCTGACTGGATGGTGGGGGATGGAAGGATTTATACTCCTTGCAGACTGCTGGTCATTTGCCTTCTTTTAGAGCAGTGGTTCTCAACCTGTGGGTCGGGACCCCATTTGGGGTCGAATGACCATTTCACGGGGGTCGCCAAACAAGGCTGTCCGCCATTTTTTCCCCTTTTCTTTGGCCACGCCCCTGGCACCCGATCATGTATAAGTGGTTGGGGGTCACCACAACATGGGGAACTGTATTATGGGGTCGCGGCATTAGAAAGGTTGAGAACCACTGTTTTAGAGAGTTGTTAAAGCTACCTGGAGGTTTACCTGTGTCATCAGGGTCACCTGAGTAAAACAGCAATAGGAAGGAAGGAAGGAAGGAAGGAAATAGAGAACAGAGGGAGGGAGAGAGGGAGGGAGGGAGGAAGGAAGGAAATAGAGAACAGAGGGAGGGAGAGAGGGAGGAAGGAAGGAAGGAAGGAAGGAAATAGAGAACAGAAGGAGGGAGGGAGGAAGGAAGGAAGGAAGGAAGGAAGGAAGGAAGGAAGGAAGGAAAGAAGGAAGGAAATAGAGAACAGAGGGAGGGAGAGAGGGAGGAAGGGTTTTCTGCTTTCTCTTTTCTTTTGCATCTTCCTTTTCTCTCCTCCCTCTCTAATTCTCATCCTTCCCTCCTTCTTAATGCCAACCCAATCATAGTCTGCTCAATTTCTGGCAAGGCCAAACGCTTCCACCTGCCGCACATGTTTTCACCTGTCCCTCACTGAACTTACTTTCCTTTTTGGGATGATTTTTCACACCTTTGGGTACAGAAGGTGTTGAGCTGTTCGCAAAGGTGAGCGGGTGCCAGGGAGAAGGTGCCGGAAGCCTTCGTTCCCGAGAAAACCAGACTGAGAAGGCTAAATCCGAGAACAGGAGCTGAATTTACAAATAGAAATCATTATCGGGGGTCCTCGGCTTACGGCCACCGTGGAGCCCAACATTTCCAGTGCAAAGCAATTGTTAAGGGAGTTTTGCCCCATTTTAGGGCCTTTTTTGTGGCCCAGTTGTTAAACGAGTCGCTACCGTCGTTAAGCAAATCATGTAAAACGAACCAGGCTTCCTCCATTGACTTTCCTTGTCAGAATCTGACTGGGAAGATTTCAAACAGGAATTACTTGACCTCTGGACCCTGCAACGGTCATAAATACATGCCCGTTGCCAAGTGTCCAAATTGGCTGAGGGATTCTGAGAGTTGAAGTCCATCCATTTTAAACCATGATAGCTGAGGAATTCTGGGAGTTGAAGTCCACCCATCTTAAACCATGATAACTGGGGAATTCTGGGAGTTGAAGTGCACCCATCTTAAACCATGATAGCTGAGGAATTCTGGGAGTTGACATCCACCCATCTTAAACCATGATAGCTGAGGAATTCTGGGAGTTGACGTCCACCCATCTTAAATCATGATAACTGGGGAATTCTGGGAGTTGAAGTCCACCCATCTTAAACCATGATAGCTGAGGAATTCTGGGAGTTGACGTCCACCCATCTTAAACCATGATAGCTGAGGAATTCTGGGAGTTGATGTCCACCAATCTTAAACTATGATAGCTGGGGAATTCTGGGAGTTGAAGCCCGCCCATCTTAAAGCATACTGGTTGGGGAATTCTGGGAGTTGAAGTCCACCCATCTGAAAGCATGCCAGCTGAGGAATTCTGGGAGTTGAAGTCCACCCATCTTCAAATTGCCAAGTTTGAGAAACCTTGACACAGCAACTAAACTAGCAGTGAGGAACTGGGAAAAGGAATGAAGGAATTACTTTATGGACCTAAAGCCAATCTTATGCTCCCTCTGATAGCCGGGAAAATATAAATTGTGTTATTTCTTTAATTTTTACACTGGGGTGCCAGCACTACTTTCTGTTTTTGCCTTCCCTCAGAAGTGGCTTCAAAATGGCCTCCGTATAAAGATGGTAGCCGGGAGGCCTCCATAAGCCAGGAAACAATTTTTCCTTATTATTACAATTTTTTTTTATCATTCAGTTGTCTGTCTGATAATCAAAGCACTCAAGGGGAACGTCATGTGTTTCCCACTATTGAAAGCCGCACGTTGTATGGAGATGTAAGATTATTTTACTTTCTTTTCCTTTTTTTTTTCTTTTTTGGTCTCCTTGGAGACCAAACTGGATTTCATAGCAGCAACAAGTAAAAATGTCGATATTCGTTCGGCCTTTGGGTCAGGTGCCGGCAGGTACACAATGTTGAGTTTTGTCACTCTTTTGTTTTCTAGGTTTTCAAAATCGATTTGTTTGCTTGCTCCTTTAAGACATTTGTAAGTTCTTCTTTATTCAGGCGCCACGATTGCATTTTGGCGTCTACCTTTGAAGAAAAGGGATTCACCACAAATTGAGGAAGCAACTTTCTTAATCTAGATCAGTGTTTCTCAACCTTGACAATTTTAAGGCATGTGGACTTCAACTCCCAGAATTCCACAGCCAGCAATGCTGGCTGTGGAATTCTGGGAGTTGAAGTTCACATGCCTTAAAATTGTCAAGGTTGAGAAACACTGATCTAGATCTGTGTTTCTCAACCTTGGCTGCTTTGAAGCGGGTGGACTTCAACTCCCAGAATTCTCTCAGATAGCTTGCTTGGTGAGAAATTCTGGGAGCTGTAGTCCACCCATCTTAAAGCATGCCAGATAAGGCTTCTGGGAGTTGAAGTCTGCCCATGTTAAAGCATGCTGGCGGAGGAATTCTGGGAGTTGTAGTCCACCCATCTTAAAGCATGCTGGCTGAGGAATTCTGGGAGTTGTAGTCTACCCATCTTAAAGCATGCTGGCTGAGGAATTCTGGGAGTTGTAGTCCGCCCATCTTAAAGCATGCTGACATCCACGCACTTCTGGTGGGCCGTTCTAGGCCTGGGAGGCCTCCTCCAGGCCTCCGAGGCCTAGAACGGACTTCCAGAAGCAGCATGGGTTCCGCCGGTTCTCCGAACTCAACAAAATTTAGCTACCGGTTCTACTGAACTGGTGTGAAATGGCTGAATCCCACCACTGGCTTTATATATATGCAATTAACACAATAATAATCAGAGCCTAGTGTAGAATACAAACATAAGCAGCACAGGCAGTTCTTGATTTACAACCAAGATTGAGCCCAAAATTTCTCTGGCTAAGCAAGACGTTTGTGAAGTGAGTTCCCCCCCCCCTTTTTTTTGCCACAGCCGTTAAAGGAATCCCTGAAATTGTTCAGTGAGTGAGGAGTGAATCTGGTTTTCCCATTGACTTTGCTTGTCAGAAGGTCGTAAAAGGGATCTCGTGATCCCCCGGGACACTGCGACGAGTCAGTGGCTAAGTGTATGAATTTTGATCACCTGATGCTGCAGCAGTCATCTGAAAAATGATCCTAAGTCACTTTTGCTGTTGTAACTTTGAACGGCTACTACATGACCTGTTGTAAGTCAAGGACTACCTGTATAGGGACTTGTGGTAAAACGGTCACACGACTGCAGGATGCTGCGCACAGCCTCCAATGCACACCCAGTGTGGGCGTGCGACAATGGGGCCGTCAGAACTTTGAATCCGGGGTGTAACTTCCTCCAGGAAGGTCTGCGACGAACCAACTGGTCGTATGTTGAGGACTACTGTACTTGGCGCAAACCTTTTGATGACTTCTAACATTCTTGGATTCTGTGTTCGTCTCTTTTCAGATGCACTAGGAAGGAACAGTGTGAACGGTCCAGCGAGCCCCGGAGGTTTGCCTCGGAGATGAAGCAATGCGTCCGACTCACCGTGCACCCCAACAACATCTCGGTCTCCCAGTATAGTGTGACAGTAAGGAAGGGGGCTTTGGGGTACTTCTGAATTCTCTGGCTTCCCAGGCCTAGGACGGACTTCCAGAAGTGGCATCCACGCACTTCCGGCGGGCCGTTCTAGTAAGGTGACCAACCGTCCTCCTTTAGGGAGGACAGTCCTCCTTTTGTAAGTTCTGTCCTCCCTCAAAAAGTGTCCTCCTTCATGTCCTCCTTTTCGATATTTAAAGACTAATCTGCAGGGATTTTTTTCCCCCTCATAGAACGCTCAGAATGGCGTTCCGGCACCTTTTTTTGATGGGTTTTGTTTTCAACTTTTGCATGAGCTGTGCTACTCCCACTATTGGCTTTCGAAAGCCAATAGGAATTGCTGCTGAGCGCGCCAAAACACCCGGCTGGCAAACTTTGCACATGCAAGTTGTCTGTATTATTGTTGCAATGAATAAAATGTTTCTTTTATTTACGATATTTTTTTCTTCAATTTATTTGTGTCCTCCTTTTCATTGTAAAAAAGTTGGTCACCTTAGTTCTAGGCCTGGGAGGCCTCTTCCAGGCCTAGAATGGACTCCCAGAAGCAGTGTGCGTTCAGCCGGTTCTCCGAACTCAACCAAGTTTAGCTCCCGGTTCTGCCAAACTGATGTGAACCGGCTGAATCCCATTGCTGGATTAGATGTACTCACAAGATAAAATCACCACGTTGGTCGATTTTAGATCCCAGAAAGGTGAATTGTGAATTCCTCCCCTGTTTTGATGGTCTCCTTGTTGATCTACACCAGTGGTTCTCAACCTTTCTAATGCCGCGACCCCATAATACAGTTCCCCATGTTGTGGTGACCCCCAACCACTTCTACATCATCGGGTGCCAGGGCATGGCCAAAGAAAAGGGGAAAAAAATGGCGGACAGCCTTGTTTGGCGACCCCCATGAAATGGTCGTTCGACCCCAAATGGGGTCCCGACCCACTGGTTGAGAACCGCTGATCTACACGCTAACCTGTGCAGTTGTGATTATCTTTATGAGGATGACAAAACACATCATTTGACAATCCCAGCATCTTCCTTTTGGTGGTGATGGCAACATCGGGACCGTCTCTCTTTCCTTCTGTATATCTTTGGGGCATCCTGTCCTTTCCACGTTTTCTTATCCCTCTCTTTCCTCTCCTCAATTCCTTTTCCTCCTACAGCTGGTCTTGGAGACCTACAACGTGCCTGAGCTATCCAATGGGGTCAATTGCTCCTTTGGGGACCTGGCAGAAATGAACGGTGTGGTGTCAGGGAATAAAATCAAGTGCCTGTCGCCAGCAGCTAAAGAGGTCCCGAAGATCATCACGGAAAATGGTAGGTATCCAAATGTATTAACAGAGATATCAAAGTCCTTGTCTGCAGATGGGACAGGGGGGTGGAAGCGCCCTCGTCCCCCAATGTATGCGGGGATGTGCGAGCGCATATTTGCGCACGTAGACACCACGGTGAGCTCCTGTCAAGTCCCCTTTGCCGTGATTGATTAATGACTTTTTCAGGGGGCGAAAAATGAGGGCCAAGGTTTTGCATTAAACATGCGCACACCTTTGTTCTGAAGTCTTAATAGGTCCCTCCGATTCGGCTGTCAGATGAATCACAGGCCGGGATTCAGGTTGTCATTAAATGAATCGAGGCCGAGATTAACGGAAATAGAAAGAAATAGAAAGGTTAGGAAAGGAGTTGTCACGGCTGAGACCTCGGGGTCCGTGGGATGTGGGAAAGGGAAGCAAATGGGGGACACGTGCCCTTGATCGAAATATGTGGTTTATATGCAGTGATTTACATTACTTTAAGACCTGTGGGAAGCATATGGATTTTAAACCTGAACTTTTTTTTAATTAGGTAGTGCCAGAAAAGCTTGATAAACGAAGTATAGATTTGATTGTGCCTGCGATAACAGCTGCAAAACTTATATTTGCCCAATATTGGAAAAATGAAGAAATACCATCGGAGGAAGAAATAATTTAAAAAATACTAAGACTGTGCAGAAATGGACAGACTCAGTTTGAAACTGAAAGAAAAAAAAGAAACAGAATATTTTCAGACTTGGGACTTATTTTATATATATATATGTTTTCGTAGATTTTCACGGGTATAGGTATGCAGGTCTTGGCGTATTTGGGTCTTTTCCCGTGTAAGATTGAGAGTGTCTTGGCGACATTTCGACGAAGTCCCACTCGTCATCTTCAGGCTGGGGTCTTCGGCTTCGTGCTTGTGCGAGCACAAGCACGAAGCCGAAGACCCCAGCCTGAAGATGACGAGTGGGACCTCGTCGAAACAAAGACTTGTGGGCTTCAACTTCCTGGCTGAGGAATTCTGGGAGTGGAAGTCCACAAGTCTTAAAGTTGTTAACTTCCCTGCCCTAGAGAACAGCCATGCTCGGGTGGATCAGCACACAGGTAGAGTTGCTAGAAGAACGGAATTGCCTCCATCCCTGTTTTCGGATGAATAACAGGGGAATCCTGTTTCCTTCCTCACAGGAGACCACCATGTTGTCCAGCTCCAGCTCAAATCCAAAGAAACGGGCATGACTTTTGCCAGCACCAGCTTTGTCTTCTACAATTGCAGCGTCCACACCTCGTAAGTTCATTGGGGGGCGGGGGAGAGAGAGGGATAGATAGAGGGATGGATGGATAGATAGATAGATAGATAGATAGATAGATAGATAGATAGATAGATAGATAGATAGATGGATGGATGGATAGATAGATAGAGATAGATAGATAGATGGATGGATGGATGGATGGAGGAAAGAAACAGACAGAAAGAAAGAAAGAGAAAGAAAGAAAGAAAGAAAGAAAGAAAGATGGATAGATAGATATGAGAGATGATGAAAGAGAAAAAATAAAGAAGATAGATGATAGAAAGAAAAACAGAGATAGATAGAAATGAGAGATGATGAAAGAAAGATATGAAAATAGAGAAGGATGGATGGATAGAGAGATGATGAAAGAAAGAAAAAGAAAGATAGAAAAATAGATAGAGATGGATGGATAGATAGATAATAGATAGATATGTGAGAGAGAGAGGAGGAGAGAGACAGACAGAGAGAGAGAGAAAGAGGGAGGAGAGAAGAGGAGAGAGAGACAGATAGAGAGACAGAGAGGAAAGAGAGAGAGAGAGAGAGAAGAGGAGAGAGAGGGAGGGAGGAGAGAGAGAGAGAGAGAGAGAGAGAGAGAGAGAGAGAGAGAGAGAGAGAGAGAGAGAGAGAGAGAGAGAGAGAGAGATGCATGTCACCCATCTTGCTGGTGAAGCAAAGCTGTCAGGCAGTCCTTGACTTACAAACATACAAACATTCATTTAGCAACCGTTCAAAGGTATAACAGCACTGACAAAAAAAGTCACTTTCTTTATGTTTCTTTTCTCTTCTCATCCTTTCAGGTGCCTCTCGTGCGTGGAGAGCCCGTACCGATGCTATTGGTGCAAATATCGTCATGTTTGCACCCACGAACCTCGCAATTGCCACTTCCTGGAAGGACAAGTCAAACTTCCTGAGGTAGGAGGACAGAAAGATGTTCCTGAGATCCTTCTCTTGACGGGAGCCTAAATAATAATAACAACAACAACACAATTTTATTTCGGACAGCTTGCATCCTGTGGCGATACCTTCAATATCATTAAATAACAGCATCTGCCTATCCCAGGGGTAGGCAACCTTGGCTCTTTTATGACTCGTGGACTTCAACTCCCAGAATTCCTGAGCCAGCCATGCTGACTCAGGAATTCTGGGAGTTGAAGTCCACACGTCATAAAAGAGCCGAGGTTGCCTACCCCTGCCCGATACCATTTCAGACAAATGGCTGTCCAATCTCTTCTAAAAAAACCTCCAGTGTTGGAGCATTTACAACTTCTGGTGGCAAGCAGTTCCACTGATTCATTGTTCTCTCTGTCAGGAAATTTCTCCTTAGTTCCAGGTTGCTTCTCTCCTTGTTGAGTTTCCATCCCTTGCTTATTGCCCTCCAGTGCTTTGAAGAAGAGGCTGATCTCCTCTTAAACCAGTGGTTCTCAACCTTTCTAATGCCGCGACCCCATAATACAGTTCCCCATGTTGTGGTGACCCCCAACCACTTATACATCACCGGGTGCCAGGGGCGTGGCCAAAGAAAAAGGGGAAAAAATGGCGGACAGCCTTGTTTGGCGACCCCCGTGAAATGGTCGTTCGACCCCAAATGGGGTCCCGACCCACAGATTGAGAACCACTGTCTTAAACCATGCTTTAAGACAGCTGGACTTCAACTCCTAGTGTGGAGACCAAAACAGGTTGCAGTATTCTAGGTGTGGTCTTACTAAGGCTAATTGAAGCCCACCAGACTTAAAAGTTGCTAAGTTTGGAGGCCTCTGCTCTGGGACACGAAGGCCTGCACAAGTGATCCCTGCTTGCAACTTTTGAAAGCAGCTGCATCTTTTTCCAGATCAGCTGCACAATTCTGGGGAAAGATCAGGCTGCTTTAAAAAGTTGCAGATAAGCGCTGTGTACTGTAGATGCATCATGAGAAAGGCAGGGCTAGATGAATCAAAAGTTGGAATTAAGATTGCCGGGAGAAATATCAACAACCTAAGATATGCAGATGATACTACTCTAATGGCAGAAAGTGAAGAGGAACTAAAGAGCCTCTTGATGCGGGTGAAGAAGGAGAGTGCAAAAGTTGGCTTGAAACTCAGCATTAAGAAAACCAAAATCATGGCATCCGGCCCTCTCAATTCCTGGCAAATAGATGGGGAAGAAATGGAGGTAGTGACAGATTTTATTTTTCTGGGCTCCAAGATCACCTCAGGTGGGGACTGCAGCCAAGAAATTAAAAGATGCTTGCTCCTGGGGAGGAAAGCTATGGCAAATCTAGACAGCATACTAAAAAGCAGAGACATCACCCTGCCAACAAAAGTGCGTATAGTCAAAGCCAAGGTTTTCCCAGTTGCAATGTATGGCTGTGAAAGCTGGACCATAAGAAAGGCTGAGCGCCAAAGAATGGAGGCCTTTGAACTCTGGTGCTGGAGAAGACTCCTGGGAGTCCCTTGGACTGCAAGGCGTTCAAACCAGTCAGTCCTTGAAGAGATCAACCCCAACTGCTCTTTAGAAGGCCAGATCCTGAAGTTGAAACTCAAATACTTTGGCCATCTAATGAGAAGGAAGGACTCACTGGAGAAGGGCCTAATGCTGGGAAAGATTGAGGGCAATAGAAGAAGGGGATGACAGAGAATGAGGTGGCTGGATGGAGTCACTGAAGCAGTAGGTGTGAACTTAAATGGACTCCAGAAGATGGTAGAGGACAGGAAGACCTGGAGGAACGTTGTCCATGGGGGTCGCAATGGGTCAGACACGACTTTGCAATTAACAACACTGTAAATGCTTCTATGGCTCATTTTTGGAAACCAAGCCTGGACACCCCCCACAATCATAACGATATCCAGATTCCAAGTCAAAATCCTAATCAAAAGATTTACAAGCTCTGGAGGGGATGCGAATGTCATCCCAGCGACAACATTAAGCTATGACACAGCCTGGGTTGGGAAGTGGAGTTCTTTGTTCTAGATCCGATGATTTCATTTCCTCTCATGACTCTTAATTAAAACCCAAACTTGCCCGGACTCTTAAAGAGCCCAGATTAGTCTCATCTTCAAACACTTCAACTCAGCAACAAAACACAGATATTTCTACAGCCGGCACAGAGCAGACTCAAAAAAAAAAAGGCTGACGAACGGATCGCGTGATTCGGGGATCGGAACGCTTTGCTTTGGCGTATAATTTCTCTTTTTCAGGGGGCTTTTGAAAACGCAGCCAGCTGCTTTGAGATACGTTTTGGCAGCCCTTGAGTTGAAGAATCTGTAGTTATGATTTCCTCGAACGGGGCGGGAGAGAACGGGCGTGCGATGTTTACCAGATAGGGGAGGAGGAAGCGTAATTGACTGCCTCCACAATAAGAGGGTATCAGCTTTTCAACAGGAGCAGGGGGAAAAGCTAACAACCGTGGCCACTGTGGTGAAAAGGACACAAGAACAAAATTGCTGGGTCAAGAGGATGGGCCTCCTGATCCAACAGTTTGCCGTATATAGTGCCCATTAGCCGGAGACCGAGATCCAGCGCTCATTGCATTGCTGGATGACGGTCTGTAGCTTATCTGAAAGTGGCTTCGAGACCCAAAATCCTTGAGTGTCTTTCTTCCGTGTGTTTATTCCATTCCCCAGTTAAATCCATTTTCATCCCTTACCATCTTCATCCCATCTCCTAGAACAGTGGTGTCATGCCTCCCTCAGAGCCTGAATCTGCGGAGGAAAATGAGCTGGAACGGGATCCTACGATCCTACGGAGGCTGAGGGAGAGGGGCCTGTGTTTTCAGAGGAATGTGGGGAAGAGCAGGCCGAGGCAGGCAGGGCCCTTCAGGATTGGGACAGGAGGAACAGGAGAGGCAGAGTTCAGGCAATGAGCAAGGGCCACCCCCACCTGATCCTAGAGCACGGAGAGTGTAGAGAAGGAGGGAACAACGCAGGCAGGCTCAGCTACTCGGGAGGAGAGCGTCCCACCCTTCTCCACAAGGCTAAGGTGACCAACCGTCCTCCTTTAGGGAGGACAGTCCTCCTTTTGTAAGTTCTGTCCTCTCTCGAAAAGTGTCCTCCTACATGTCCTCCTTTTCGATATTTGAAGACTAATCTGTAAATCTCCGTATTCGATCGATGCCGAGCTGATCCGTTGTGTGTGATGTGACGTATTTGTATTTGACAAGACGATTCGCCAAAGTTCGGTACAGTGCGGCAAGACGCGATTATGAGACGCATGCGGTCCACACAGGAGAGTTGTTTTGAGAGAGGGCGCCGCGCGCAAGAGTGTGCCGCACACAAGCAGCTTTGTTTACTTCTTACCGAAACACGACATGGCACACACGCACGCATTTTTCTTTGATGTATTTGTGTCCTCCCTCTCATTGTAAAAAAAGTTGGTCACCTTACACAAGGCACACCTGGAGACTGAGATTGAAGGAGACGCTGTGGGGAGAGGCATTTGTCGGGAACAGACGCTGATTCTTGAAGTGTTGTGTATTGTGGCTGATCTCTTGTTCTGTGACTTCTGTTTGGAAAGCTGGAAACTCGGACTATTGGATTTGACTGACCACGTTACTTGAATGTTGAAAGACCTCGGACTGTATTTCAGCTTCTCTCTTTTGAAAACTGCTCAGGGGAGCTAGGATTCAAACAGGCTCGTTCAGTTTACGTTTTCTTCCTTGTTATCTCTATGGCCTTGAGTACTTTCTTATGCTAATCAGACTGTAATCTGAACCTACTTTCAGCCAGAGTTGGCTGAAGGGGTGTGTGTGTGTGTGTGTTCTTTTGTTGGAGGCTTGCCAGCAAATGCGGGAGCATTTGGGGAAAATTTGGATCCCTCCTGAGATCCGTTCTCCACTCACCCCCATCCCCGGGCTGAGGTGTCCGGCAGAGAAAAGCGAGCAGGTGTGAACGGAGTTTGAACAACAGCCTTGAGCCTCTTTCTGTGGGCCTGTATTTCCGTAGTATCTTGTTCAGAGCCTCTATGACAGCGGTTCTCAACCTATAGGTCGCGACCCCATTTGGGGTCGATCGACCATTTCACGGGGGTTGCCAAGCAAGGCTGTCCACCATTTTTTTTCCTCTTTTCTGGCGGGTGCCTTACCTCCCTTGGGCTGGGCCAGCTGGTGGCCCAGCCAGTGGTCGGCCTGCTCCGTCTCTGCCGCTTGCCAGCTACGCCTTGGCTGGCGCAGGGGGTGGCACCATGCATGTGCGGCGCTCCCGGGCAGGGAAAGTCCTCGACTTACGATCAATTGGGTAGTCCTCGACTTACGACCGGTTGAGTTCTCAACTTACGACCGGTTGAGTCCTCAACTTACGACCGGTTGGAGGTCGCGGCATTAAAAAGGTTGAGAACCACTGCTCTATGAGGACGAAAGCCGGGTGGTGTGTACCAAAGAGGGTGTGTATGTGTGTGTGAGGGGTGATAGGAGGCAGGAAGAGATGTTGGTAAGAATAAAAGCTGCAGGTGTTTAAAAAAAAAAGAGAGAGCAATTCCAGATAACCAGCCCGTTAGGACTCCGGACTTAAAAAGGTCCTTAATCATCTAATTACGCTGAAGGAGGTTGGGATTGTTTTTTTTTTTTCATCTCGCCAGCGCTGCGCTGGCCTCCGAAATGGGGGGGGGGGCTGAGAAAGAGAAGGAGATGAAAAGGGGTGGAAATCTGAAAGAAGGAAAAAAAAGGGGGGGGGAACTTGCACGCTACAAGGGGTTCCAACTCGTTCCTTTTCTCTAGCCACATAAAAGGACGGAGAACTTCAAATGTTGTTTCATCGCGTTCAGCTGGCACATACACCCCATTCTCTGCAGCCAGCTGCCGCAGGCTCAGAATCCTTCAAGTGGCCCCTTCAGGTTCAAATGCGCTGATTTTCTTTGTCCCCCCCCTTTTTTTCCCCCTCTTCTCTCCCCAAAGCTGCCACTTCAGGAGCGGGATTTTGCTGTCCTTAGGAGTCCTCAAGAGCCCCTCTGGTGGGTGGGAGGGGAGATAAAGAGAATTCTTGACAGGTGCAAGGCAGAGCCAGGGGGGAGGGGGGAGAGGAGGGTAAGATGGGGGAGGGCGGGGTCAAAAAAAAAAGTCAAGACGCAACCGTCCAATGGAAGGCTCTCTCTCTCTCTCTCTCTCTCTCTCTCTCTCTCTCTCTCTCTCTCTCTCTTTAAAGGACCCCTTGCAAATGGGACAAGATTAAGAGGATGGGATGGGTGGGTGTATCCAGAGGCCTCCAGATTAATCCTGATGAGAGAGAGAGAGAGAGAGAGACAGACAGACAGACAGACAGACAGAGATGGATGGATGGACGGATGGAGGGATGGAGGGATGGAGGGATGGAGGAGATGGAGGGATGGATAGATGATAGAGAGAGAGAGAGAGAGATACACAGAGATAGGTAGATGGATGGATGGATGGATGGATGGATAAGGAGATAGATGGATGGATAGAAAGAAATATAGATACAGAGACAGATGGATGGATGGATAGATAGATAGACAGACAGATATATATGTATGAATGTACGAATGGATGGATGGATGGATCTATAAGGAGATGGATGGATAGAAAGATATATAGATACATAGACAGATAGATGGATGGATGAGATGGATAGATAGATAGACAGACAGACATGGATGGATGGATGGATGGATGGATGGATAAGAAGATGGATAGAAAGATACATAGATACATAGACATGGATGGATAGATAGATGATAGATAGATAGATAGACAGACAGACAGACAGACAGACATGGGTAGATAGATGGATAGAGAGAAGGACATAGACAGACATAATTGATGGATGGATAGATGAATGGAGACAGAGCAAACTTTAAGGACTTCAACTCCCAGAAATCCTGAGTCATCATGCTGACTGGGGAATTCTGGGAGTTGAGGTCCATGTATTTTAAAGTAGCTGAGGTTGAAAACCACTTCCAACCCTAAGACATCCTTAGGGGGAGGCCATTCGGATGGGCTGCTCCTATTTAAGAACAGAGTCAGAGATAGGAAATCGCACAAATTGTCTCCCATCTCTCTGAAGTTTTCTGCGGAGTATTTCTCAAGCCAAACAGTTGGATTGCGCAGCTTTCCAGTCCTCATTTTCCTGTAACTGTGAGTGGGACCTTGGAGTCCTAGCGGACGATCACTTCAATAAGAGCCAGTGCTGTGGGGCAGCAGGCAAAAAAAAAAAGCTAATACAATCCTTGGTTGTATAAACAGAGGCATAGAATCAAGATCACCTGAAGTATTATACCGTAGTACTGCTTTATAAAGCCTTAGTAAGGCCACACCTGGAATACTGCATCCAGTTTTGGTTACCACATTACAAAAAGATGTTGAGACTTTGGGAAAATTGCAGAGAAGAGCAACTAAGATGATCAACGGCCTGGAGACTTAAACATATACGAAGACCGGCTGCAGGAATTGGACTTGGCTGGTCTAGAGAAAAGAAGGACTAGGAGTGACATGATAGCAGTGCTCCAGTATTTGAGAGGTTGCCCCAAAGGAGAGGGGGTCAAATTATTCTCCAAAGCACCTGAAGGCCAGAAGAAGCAACGGATGGAAACTAATCAAGGAGAGAAGCAACCTAGAACTAAGGAGAAACTTCCTAACAGTGAGGACAATTAACCAATGGAACAACCTGTCTCCAGAAGCTGTGAATATTTCAACACTGGAGATTTTTAAGAAGAGACTGGACAGCCATTTGTCTGAAATGGTATAGGGTTTCCTGCCTGAGCAGGGGGTTGGACTAGATGACCTCCAAGGTCCCTTCCAGCTCTGTTCCGATTGATTGACATCCAGGATGTACCAGATGGTGTGGAGACCAAGGGAGGGAACCAGAAGCTTTGCAGATCAAATTTTTGTCTCCTGCTCTCTAGCAATGCCACCCTGCTTTTCAGTCATTAACGGAGAGGCAGTTGCCACGGCTTCAATCCAGCCTTCGTTAGCATATAAAAAGGTTTGAGGCTGCGTTAAGAAGTTCATTATAGATAATTGAAGAGGCCAGAGCTGGGAAAGGCAACAGGAACTTCACAATCTGTGTCTGCCTTTGATTGACTCCCATGTATTTCCTAATTGAAACTTTAAAAGGCAATTTATTGGGGGGGGGGATGTGGGGGCTGGGGAAGCAGAAGAGATGAATCTGTGGTTTTGGAGCCCGGCCTTCCTCTTAACTCTAGAAGCCCGAAATGTCCATTGCACGAAGCAGAAGGCTGTACAGGTGGTTCCTGACTTATAGCCGTTCGTTTAGTGACTGTTCAGAGTTATAACGGCCTTGAAAAAAAGGACTTATGACCATTTTTCAAACGTACGGCCATTGCAGCATCCCCACAGTCGCATGATCAAGATTGGGACACTGTCATGTAATCAAAATGGGGCAACTGGCGTATATTTATGATAGTTGTAATGTCCTCAGCCAGCGTGCTTTAAGATGGGCGGACTTCAACTCCCAGAATTCCTCAGCCAGCAGCCGTTAAGATGGGTGGACTTCAACTCCCAGAATTCCTCAGCCAGCAGCCTTTAAGATGGGTGGACTTCAATTCCCAGAATTCCCCAGCCAGCAGACTTTAAGATGGGTGGACTTCAATTCCCAGAATTCCTCAGCCAGCAGACTTTAAGATGGACGGACTTCAATTCCCAGAATTCCTCAGCCAGCAGACTTTAAGATGGCCGGACTTCAATTCCCAGAATTCCTCAGCCAGCAGACTTTAAGATGGCCGGACTTCAATTCCCAGAATTCCTCAGCCAGCAGACTTTAAGATGGGTGGACTTCAATTCCCAGAATTCCCCAGCCAGCAGACTTTAAGATGGGTGGACTTCAACTCCCAGAATTCCCCAGCCAGCAGACTTTAAGATGGGTGGACTTCAATTCCCAGAATTCCCCAGCAAGCATGCTTTAAGATGATGGACTTCAACTCCCAGAATTCCCCAGCCAACCTACTTTAAGACGGGTGGACTTCAACTCCCAGAATTCATAGTGGTTATTTGATTATTGTGTAGTTTTAAATATTCATTAATAGACTATATTGTTCAAGCACTACTTACTGCCTATTTGGGGGGGGGGCTTTCTGAAGCCATAGCTTGTTCAATAATGTCAACAAGGCTCAGCAGAATTGACACTGTGGGATGACTCCGTTATTTTTGATAAGACTTGTTAAGATAGCTAATAAATGCCGGGCAGATTTGAATGAAGAGGTATCCAGATGACTTTTTTTTTCCCCTCCAGAATTCTCTGTTGCATTGCTATTTCCTACAAAAACTTATTTCCCACCCTTTTACACACCGCATACAGATCCAGCGAGCTAACATTTATTTATGTATTAAATTAACTTTAATAGCCATCCGGAAAGAAACATCAGGAACCGAAACAATTCGCTGCCTTTGCATTCGATACGCTTTAGGAAATATATAAAGCCAACAATGGGATTCATTATGAAGATTATTGGACGAATTCCCCAATTTGTTCAAAAACTTTCAGACCAAAGGAGGGTTAATTGAGCATGGCCGATTAAAAAAAAAAAAGGAGGGGGGTAAAATATACACATTTGCCTGTAATCCCTTCAGACATTTAGCGAGGTTATAATGAAGATAAGACAATACGGGGCCATTTGGAACAGGGTGATATAATATGACGAGAGATGATTTGGGATCGAAAGCCGTGCTGGGGCCATGGGTATAAAAATTGTTCCCTCCTAAACTTAAAAATGTGTAATCTTGGGATAGTATTGCTCTGTCTGCTTTCTGATGCCAGATGCATCAAATCTGTATATAAAAACCATAGAGCAGTGGTTCTCAACCTGTGGGTCGGGACCCCATTTGGGGTCGAACGACCATTTCACGGGGGTCACCAAACAACGCAGTCCGCCATTTTTTCCCCCCTTTTCCTTAGCTGTGCTACTCCCTTTTATTCTATTGGCTTTTGAAAGCCAATAGAAGAGACTCTCTTGAATAGAGTCTAATTCTATTGGCTTTCCAAAGCCAATAGGAATTGTCCAGGCTGTCTCTGCCCTGCTGAGCCCACCAAAAGTCCCATTCTGCAAACGGTGCTGCACCAGTTGAGTAGTCCTCAACTTACAACCGGTTGAGTAGTCCTCGACTTTTGACCGGTTGGGGGTCGCGGCATTAAAAAGGTTGAGAACCACTGACATAGATGATTCTCCTAGAGAGGCATTTGGATCTAAAGGTGAAGGCTCCAAGCTGAAAATCAGGAGACAGTGAGTTCTAGTCCCGTCTTAACTATGAAAGCAGGCTGGTGACTTTGGGCCAATCACCAGGAGACGGTGAGTTCTAGTCCTGCTTTAGGCATGGAAGCCAGCTGGGTGACTTTGGGCCAATCACCAGGAGATGGTGAGTTCTAGCCCTGCCTTAGGCATGAAAGCCAGCTGGGTGACTTTGGGCCAATCACCAGGAGATGGTGAGTTCTAGCCCTGCCTTAGGCATGAAAGCCAGCTGGGTGACTTTGGGCCAATCACTAGGAGATGGGGAGTTCTAAATAGATAGATAGATTGATAGATATACATATACTGCTGTCATGTCCCCCCGGTCCTTCTTTTCATTAAACTGGACACACCCAATTCCAGCAACCGTTCTTCATATGTTTTTGCCTCCGGTCCCCTGATCATCTTTGTTGCTCTTCTCTGGACTCTTTCTAGAGTCTCAACGTCTTTTTTATATCGTGGTGACCCAAACTGGATGCAGGATTCCAGGTGTGGCCTCACCAAGGCATTGCAGATGTTGTATAAAGTATGTTTAAATGTGTGTTATGTACGTGTGCACTTTGAGAGCAAAATTTCATTTTTAATGTGTGCCCTTGTGTCCGCAGGGGAAAAATGACAATAAAGGTGATCTATCTGTCTAAGGATGCAGGTGAACAATGTGAATGTGTAAGGCTAACTCCCAGACTTGTGCTCCGTCTGTTTTGTACAGGACTGTCCCCAGCTGCTGAAGGCCAACAAGATCTTGGTCCCCGTCGATGTTATCAAGCCGATCACCTTGAAGGCCAAAAATTTGCCCCAACCGCAGTCCGGCCAGCGGGGCTATGAATGCATCATCACCATCCAGGGGACTGAGAAGCGGGTGCCCGCCTTGAGGTTCAACAGTTCCAGCGTCCAATGCCAGAACACTTCCGTGAGTAAGCGCCCTCCACAAGGGAGGAGGGAGGAGCGGGCCTGTGGGATCGGTCAAGAGGGCAGCTGGGATGGTGGGCTCAAAGCTCCACCCCCTTTTTTCCAATTAAAATCTTTTATTTAGGAATAATATAAGGTATACAGGTATACAGAAATAAGAAAATAGATCATAAGTAGGTAGGTAGTAGGTAGATAGAGATAGATGGTAGATAGATGGGTGGATAGGTAGGTAGGTAGGTAGGTAGGTAGGTAGGTAGGTAGGTAGGTAGGTGGGTGGATGGAGGGATGGATGGATACATAGATACACAGAAAGACATCAATGGGTAGGTGGATGGATGGATGGATGGATAGATAGATAGATAGATAGATAGATAGATAGATAGATAATTGATGGGTGGATGGATGAATGGATGGATGGATGGATAATGGATGGGTGGAGAGTTAGACAAACGGATAGACAGATACAGGTAGAGATGATGGATGGATGAATAGGTAGATGAGAGAGATGGGTAGCTAGCTAGCTAGCTGGATAGCTACCGGTAGATAACGAGATAGATAGATAGATAGATAGATAGATAGATAGATAGATAGATAGATAATGGATGGATACATAGTTGATGAATAGATATATGGATAGATGGATGGATAATGAATGGATGGATGGATAGATAGATAGATAGATAGAGACATGATGAATGGATAAATGGATAGATGGAAGGATAGATAATGGATGTAGATAAATAGATAGGTAGGTAGTGGATACATGGATGGATGGATGGATGGATGGATGGATAGATGTATAATGGATGGGTAGATAGACTGACAGACAGTGGATGGATAGATGGGTAAATAAAGTAAGTTTGGATAGATGATGAACAGGTGGAGGATGGATGATGGATGGAGAGATGAATAGACAGATAGATGGATACATACCTAGGACAGGCAAAAGAGACAGATCTATTTATTTCTCCTTTTCAAGAAGTCCATCAACACACGATACATGTAAAAGAGCCCGGGTTTCGATCCAACGGTCGAGCGGCTGCCATCTTGACTCTTTTGACTCCCTCCCCTGTAGTCATCCCCTGGTGACCCAATACTGAAAATCGATTTGGGAAGGGAGCAAACGGTCCCAAGAACCGGAACTGCTGTCCTGACCCTCCAAAGCCCAACCCATATTGAACTGGTCAGTTCAACCAGCTCTAGCTTCGGACCTCATCGTTCAAATTGGGTCCTCTCGGAATTTCAGAGTATTTTCCTTTTATGTTCCTTGCGGTTTTATTGTCCTTTCTTATAGGAAATCTCCCTAAATTAAGCCCTCTTGCGCAACTGGCTGGGGCTCTGCCATGGTTGTACGCCGAGGGTTACTTGTATTTGCGGTTGCGGTGGCCTTTCCAGACATGGTCTTTTTTGTGTGTCAGAAAATTGAGGATGGTAGGAGTCGTCCATCTTCTTCTTAAAAGATTATCCCCCCCATATTGTACATGCCACTCTGTGCTTCCCCGGGTAAAATTGAGTCCAAGAATTATGAGGCCAGTTATGGGTGGGGGCGCCAGGCCGCTGTGATCTATTTTGCGAGGTGTGTTGTTGAAGACAAATGGATGGTTGTAAATCAATTCCTGGAGGGGTGAGCCCAATCTGCTCCTTTCCGTCTCCCTTGCAGCTCTGTAACAAACATCCCGCTCCCGTTGTTTTCTGCAAATGCCATCTTCGTAGACAGAGAGTCCTCGGCTTACAACCACAGTTGAGCCCAAAATTTCATGCTCAAGGCGGGACTAGAACTCACCGTCTCCTGGTGATTGGCCCAAAGTCACCCAGCCGGCTTTCATGCCTAAGGCAGGACTAGAACTCACCGTCTCCTGGTGATTGGCTCAAAGTCTCCCAGCCGGCTTTCGTGCTCAAGGCAAGACTAGAACTCACCGTCTCCTGGTGATTGGTCCAAAGTCACCCAGCTGACTTTCGTTCCTAAGGCAGGACTAGAATTCACCGTCTCCTGGTGATTGGTCCAAAGTCACCCAGCTGGCTTTCATGCCTAAGGCGGGACTAGAATTCACCGTCTCCTGGTGATTGGTCCAAAGTCAACCAGCCGGCTTTCGTGCCTAGGGTGGGACTAGAACTCACAGACTCCTGGTGATTGGCCCAAAGTCAACCAGCCAGCGTTCGTGCCTAAGGTGGGCCTAGAATTCACCGTCTCCTGGTGATTGGTCCAAAGTCACCCAGCTGGCTTTCATGCCTAAGGCGGGACTAGAACTCACTGTCTCCTGGTAATTGGCCCAAAGTCACCCAGCTGACTTTCGTTCCTAAGGCAGGACTAGAATTCACCGTCTCCTGGTGATTGGCCCAAAGTCACCCAGCTGGCTTTCGTGCCTAAGGCAGGACTAGAACTCACAGTCTCCTGGTGATTGGCCCAAAGTCACCCAGCCGGCTTTCATGCCTAAGGCGGAACTAGAATTCACCATCTCCTGGTGATTGGTCCAAAGTCAACCAGCCGGCTTTCGTGCCTAGGGTGGGACTAGAACTCACAGACTCCTGGTGATTGGCCCAAAGTCAATCAGCCAGCGTTCGTGCCTAAGGCGGGACTAGAACTCACTGTCTCCTGGTGATTGGCCCAAAGTCACCCAGCTGGCTTTCATGCCTAAGGCGGGACTAGAATTTACCGTCTCCTGGTGATTGGTCCAAAGTGACCCAGCTGGCTTTCGTGCCTAAACCAGGACTAGAACTCACTGTCTCCTGGTGATTGGCCCAAAGTCAACCAGCCGGCTTTCGTGACTAAGGCGGGACTAGAACTCACCGTCTCCTGGTTTTTAACTTGGTACCTCTGAATAGTCAGTAATTGAAAGATTGTAAGTTGAGGACTACCTGTACGATACAGTACAATGCAGTGCAGCGTGGTGCAATACAATATTCACAGCTTGCACTAAGAAGGAGCCTGGCCATTTCGGAGACATTCTTTCCCAATCTAACAGAAGAATGAGATCTTTGAGGAACCTCTAGAGATCTCCAGCTTCTCTTCTTCCCTGACGGTGTTCCTCAATCCCTGCAGCTGGCCGAGCATCAGGCTTCATGGCCTCTGCCTGTTGCCTTCCAGACCAACGTCGTCCTTTTAATTAAGAGCCTTGGTGGCTATAAAAAACCCCGTTGGGGCCACGAAAGATTCATAGCCTTTGGCTGGGCTCGGGGTAGCGATGCAGTCAAGAGGAACTAATGTCAAATGAAGTCAGGAGATGGATGAGTTCGGAGGAGTAAGCCAACCCCTTGCTCTCCCTCTCACATCCGTGTTTCCGCCTAGGGTTAATTACTCATCACTCCAGCTCGCCAGATTTTATGTCCTCGCCACTCCGGTGTTGCTGTTTTTTTTTTTTCATGCCGCGTCTTCTAAGCTCAGGATTATAGAGACTAGAAAAATAGATTGGGTGGCTCTGGCTGGCAGGAAATGGTTTTGATTTTTATTATTATCATTATTCTTATTTTGATTTTTTTATTATTATTATTATCCTTTGGCCAGATCCTATCTCTCACGGCTTCTTCAAAACATTGGGGTTTTAAGTAGAGGCCCCCCTAGGAAAGGAAGCTTCTCCTTAAAAACTCTTATTTGCTCATAGAAGAGCATTTATAATGTGGCTTTTTGCACCAGCAAGAGCACCTAGACTTACAGACTGCTTCACAGTGCTCTACAACCCTCTCTAAGCAGTTTACAGCGTCAGCCTATTGCCCCCAACTATCTGGGTCCTCATTTTACCGACCTCGGAAGGATGGAAGGCTGAGTCAACCTTGAGCCGGTCAGGATCGAACTTCTGGCAGTGGGCAGAATTAACTTGCAATGCTGCATTATAACCACTACGCCACCATGGTCCTTCCTTCCTTCCTTCCTTCCTTCCTTCCTTCCTTCCTCCCTCCCTCCCTCCCTCCCTCCTTCCCTTCCTTTCCCTTCCCTTCCCTTCCCTTCCCTTCCTTACACTTACCAGTAGCACCTAGACTTATATACTGCTTCACAGTGCTTTACAGCCCTCTCTAAGCAATTTATAGAGTCAGCACATTTGCCCCCAACAATGTGGGTCTGGGTCCTCCTTCTACCGACCTCCGAAGGACAGAAGGCTGAGTCAACCTTGAGCTGGTCAGGATCGAACTGCTGGCAGTGGGCAGAATTAACTTGCAATGCTGCATTATAACCACTACGCCACCATGGCCCTTCCTTCCTTCCTTCCTTCCTTCCTTCCTTCCTTCCTTCCTTCCTTCCTTCCTTCCTTCCTTCCTTCCTTCCTTCCTTCCTCCCTTCCCTTCCCTTCCCTTCCCTTCCCTTCCTTACACTTACCAGTAGCACCTAGACTTATATACCACTTCACAGTGCTTTACAGCCCTCTCTAAGCGATTTACAAAGTCAGCATATTTGCCCCCAACAATCTGGGTCTGGGTCCTCCTTCTACTGACCTCGGAAGGACAGAAGGCTGAGTCAACCTTGAGCTGGTCAGGATCCAACTGCTGGCAGTGGGCAGAGTTAGCCTGCAATACAGCATTCCAATCACCTTCCTTCCTTCCTTCCTTCCTTCCTTCCTTCCTTCCTTCCTTCCTTCCTTCCTTCCTGCCTGCCTGCTTGCCTGCCTTCCTTCCTTCCTTCCTTCCTTCCTTCCTGCCTGCCTGCCTGCCTGCCTGCCTGCCTGCCTGCCTGCCTGCCTACCTTCCTACCTTCCTTCCTTCCTTCCTTCCTTCCTTCCTTCCTTCCTTCCCTTCCTTCTCATCTTCCTCCCTCCCTCGTATCTGTTTGCACTGGGGGAGGAAAGGAAAGGAGAGTGGGGAACTCAGAAAACCGCCCTCTGAATAGTAAAACCCCAGATTTTCTCTGCCTTCTCCTTTCCTTCACTTCCAATTCCCGAATCATGGAGAATGCAGGGTTGCCACCTTGACGGTCCATGTCTAAAGTGCTTTTCAGAAAAGAATATTTCATGCCTTTTCCCAGAGAGATTTGATTTGCAAGAAATACAGATGCAGGTCGAGCCGAACGGTAGTCAGTGGAAACCCTGGCAAATAATTTCAAATAAGTTTGCATGTAAATCAATTGTCTAAAAGAGCGTTTACCCCCTTCGGCTTGTTAATTTTAAGTGTTTATTCAGGAAGTCCTCAACGTACGACCACAATGGGTTTCTCAAATTTCTCTTGCTAAGTGAAACATTTCTTAAGTGAGTTTTGCCCCCATTTTACGACCTTTCTTGCCACGGTTGTTAGGTGAATCACTGCAGTTGTTAAGTTAGTGACACGGTTGTTAAGTGAACCCTTGATTTTGCTTGTCAGAAGGTCACAAAAGGGGATCACATGATCCCAGGACACTGCAACCGTGATAAATGTGAGTCAGTTGCCAAGTGTCTCAATTTTGATCATGTGGGGATGCTGCAATGGTCGTAAGTGTGAAAAACGGTCATAAGTCACTTGTTTGAGTGCCATTGTAACTTCAAATGGACACCAAACGAAAGACTGCAAGTCAAGGACTACCGGTACAATACAATACAATTCAATGCAATACAATATTCACAGCTTGTAACTTCGAATGGTCACTAAACGAACTGCTGAAGTTGAGGACTATCTGTCTCCATGGAGAGTTTTTTTAAAATGGGTGGGGAACGGTGGCCATTTTATAACCTGGGGACTTCAACTCCCAGAATTCCTGAGCCAGCATGGCTTCCACAAGTCATGAAGGGGCCATCCAGCCATGCTGGCTCAGGAATTCTGGGAGTTGAAGTCCAGAAGTCATGAAGGGGCCATTTAGCCATGATGGCTCAGGAATTCTGGGAGTTGAAGTCCGCAAGTTATGAAGGGGCCATAGTTCCCCCATGCTGGCTGAGGAATTCTGGGAGTTGACGTCCACAAATCATAAAAGGGCCAGGTTTGAAGACCCGTCTTAAATCTAACAAACAAAATGGAGGCTGGGTGAGGAATTCTGGGGGTTGAAGTCCACACGTCATGAAGGGGCCAATCAGCCATACTGGCTCAGGAATTCTGGGAGCTGAAGTCCACAAATCATAAGGAGACCCTCGCTCCCCACCTCTGCTTTAAAAGCTGCCTTGTTTCAGTTCGATAGACGGAGTGCAGAACCTGGAGGCAAAACAGCCTCAGAAAGCCTAAAGAATTCCTACTTTGTTGCAGAACCCAATTCTGGATTGCAGAGACATCCATTTTAAAAAATGCTATTTTTCCAACGGTTTTTGGAGTTTCGTTTTGCTTTTGTTTTTTAAATCCAAATGGGTGCCCCCATGGTTGCTGGGTTTTTTTCTTCTTCTTTTAACTGAGTTTGCATCCAGCGACATCTGAGAATTGGATCAACAGGTGTCTGATGTTTTTGTTTTTTGTTCCCTTCCCTGTTTAGTATTCCTACGACGGGATGGAGATTAACAGCCTGCCGGTGGATCTGACGGTCGTGTGGAATGGGAATTTCAACATTGACAACCCAGCGCAGAATAAAGGTAACTTGTCATTTCAACTTGTCCTTGGAAGTGGTAACCTTAGCAACAAGCCGCTTTGTTCCCTAAGCCTAGCCAAACCGTGCTTGCTTCCTTTTGTCATCGATCACAGGATGTTTTCCTGGCTAATTTTTGCTCTGCTTTTTAATTCAATGTATTTAATGGAGTGCGGAGACCACTCTGCCTATAAAACAAACTCCATTCTCACCGTCAATCCCAAAACACCTTTCCCACTTTCTAAGCTTAATTTCAAGAGAAGAGATTCCCTGTGGAGGTCCTGGGTGCACTCCAAGCTTGCTTGTTTTCTTGCAGACGTTTCGTAGCCCAAGTAGGTAACATCATCAGTGCTAGAAGGGAGTGAGATAGAGAGGAACAGAAAGGGAGAGAAAGAAGAGAAAGAGAGAGAGAGAAAGAGAGAAAGAGAGAGAAAGAGAGCAAGAGAAAAAGAGAAAAAAGAACGAAAGAAAATGAGAGACAGAGAGAATAAAGAAAAGACAGAAAGAAAGAAAAGAAAGAAAGGGAGAGAGAGAGAGAAAGAGCAAGAGAAAGAGAGAAAGAGATCTATGTATGTGTAACAATGAGAGAGAGAAAAACAGAGAAAGAGAGAAAGAAAAAGGGAAAGAGAAAGAGCAAGAGAAAATGAGAGACAGAGAAAGAAAGAAGACAAAGAAAGAGAGAGAGAGAAAGGGAGAAAGAGAGAGAAAAACAAAATGAGAAAGAGAAAGAAAGAAAGAAAGAAAGAAAGAGAGGAACAGAAAGTGAGAAAGAAAAAGAGAGAGAAAGAGGGATAAAGAGAGCAAGAGAAAAAAGAGCATGAGAAAATGAGAGACAGAGAAAAAAAGGGAAAGAAAGAAAGAAAGAAAAAAGGGAGAGAGAAAGGGGGAGAGAAAAAGGGAGAGAGAGAGAAAGAAAACAGAAAGTGAGAGAGAGAGAGAGAGAAAGAGTGAGAAAGAGAGGAACAGAGTGAGAGAAAGAAGAGAGAGAAAGAGGGAAAGAAGGAGAAAGAGCAAGAGAAAAAAGAGTGAGAGAAAATGAGAGACAGACAGAAAGAAAGTGAAAGAGAAAGAGAGAAAGGGAAAGAAAAAGTGAGAAAGAGAGGAACAGAAAGCGAGAGAAAGAAAAAAAGATAAAAGAGAGAGAGAGAGAGAGAGAGAGAGAGAGAGAGAGAGAGAGAGAGAGAGAGAGAGAGAGAGAGAGAGAGAGAGAGCTGAATTGGATGGAGATGGCCTTAGCATCCCCAATTGCTTCTGAGCACCTCAGAAGATTAAAGGCCGGGCATTAAGGATTTGCTTATAGGGGAACGAGGCCCAATTGTGTCCGCAACCTTCCCTTGCACCCCTGGAAGCCTCCTGCATCCCCGAACGGCCTCTCAGGATTTGTGATTTCCATATGTGGCGTGAAATGTCACAAGGAGCCCGCCCCGCAGCTTTGAACTTTCCAGCGGCTTTTTGAGTCCTCCCGATTAATCCTAGGATTTAGGCAGGGAATCAACAGAATGCAGTTCTTTCCATCCCTTTGACTTTACTCCTCATTCACATGTACAAGGGAAACATACACTGAGGCCGAGGGTATCTTTAGGCCTTTAAACCTCACTGGGGCTGCATCGTGTGTGTGTGTGTGTGTGTGTGTTTGTGTGTCTGTGTGTGTCTGCGTGTCTCTGTGTGTTGCTGAACGCCTCTCTTCTCGTTTCATCTATTCAGAAATCCGCCAGTTTCTGATCTCTTCCCTTCCCTGCTCAAAGGGAAGAGGCTGGCGTTTTTCTGCCTCTTTCCTTTTGATTTGGTGAGGAAGCTGGATTTTATTGTGTCGGGGTTGTCAGAGAGAACCAGAGAGAAGTGGGGACTGTGTTCTGTGACGCATTGTGACTTTACTCTGCCTGTCGAAAAGGGTGGCATAAACGTCTGTCTGTCTTTCTCTCTCTGTGTGTCTATCTATCTGTCTGTCTGTCTATCATCTCTCTATCTCTCGACCTCTCCTTCTCTCTATCTGTATCGGTCTGTCTTTCTGTCTGCCTATCCATGCATCCATTCATCCATGTCTGTGTATCTATCTATCTATCTATCTATCTATCTATCTATCTATCTATCCATCCATCCATCCATCCATCCATCCATCCATCCATCCACCCATCTCTATCATTTATCTACATACCTACCTATGTACCTAATTATCTGTCTGTCTGTCTATCCGTCTGTCCGTCCATTCATCCATCCATCCATCATCCATCCATCCATCTCTATCTCTATCTCTATTTATGTACATACCTACCTACATACTTAATTATCTGTCTGTCTGTCTGTCTTTGTCTATCTGTCTATCCATCTATCTCTGTCTTTACCATTTATCTACCTACCTACCTACCTAATTATCTATCTATCTATCTATCTATCTATCTATCTATCTATCTATCTATCTATCTATCTATCTATCTATCTATCTATCATCAGGATGATATGAAACAATTCAATATTAAAAGTCCTCGGTGCTCTCTGAGGTTGGTTGTTTTCCTCCAGACATTTCATGACCCAACTGGTAACTTCATCAGTGCTAGAAGAGTGGGAGGTTTGTGGAGAGGAGGAGGAGGAGGAGGAGGAGGAGGACAACTGTGGGGTCCTTGATGCTCTCTGAGCTTGGTTGTTTTCCTGCAGACGTTTCATGACCCAACAAGGTAACACCATCAGTGCTAGAAAGGAGTGGGGTTTCCTCTCTATTTACACCCAAGTGATTCGCCCTGTCTCAATGTTTCGTTGGGAGTTTTGCTGGTTCCTTGGCTGTATACTGTTGGATGGCTTGAGTCGCTGGTTCCTTCACTGGGCTATCTTTCATCCAGCTGAGAACGGAGAGAAGAAACAGAGGGAGCACCTTCCTTTCCCACCCTCTTCCCCATCATCCTCGCCCACATCTGCGCCTCGTCTCCTGAGTGGCTTTCTGTTCTCCCTGCAGTCCACCTCTACAAGTGCGGGGCCATGAGGGACAGCTGTGGGTTGTGTCTGAAGGCGGATCCCGACTACGAGTGTGGGTGGTGCGAAGACTTGAATCAGTGTACGCTGAAGCACCATTGCTCCGTTTTGGAGAACCGCTGGCTGGAACTCTTGGGAACCGGAGGCAAATGCACGAATCCGAAGATTATGGAAGTAAGTTCCTTCACTTGCTCACGCTCAGCCTTTCTTAAAGGTTGCACACAAAAGGGGCCGGTGGCTTCTGCAGACTGGTTTCCTGCCTGAGCAGGGGGTTGGACTAGATGACCTCCAAGGTCCCTTCCAACTTTATTGTTATTATGGATCATCGCACAGTCAGCCAGATGTTCAGACTGGATTGGGCATTTTTGTCTACCTATCGAGTCCTTACCCAGGACCTGGGATAGGCAGATGTGGATGTTTGATGGTATTATTAATATTATTATTATTATTATTGATCATCGCACAGTGAGCCAGATGTTCAGACTGGATTTGGCATTTTTGTCTACCTATCGAGTCCTTACCCAGGACCTGGGATAGGCAGATGTGGATGTTTGATGGTATTACAGATATCGTCGCAGGATGGAAGCAGTTCCTAATAAGGCTGCCTTTTGCAATTGACTAATAGCGAATTTGTCAATGCCAATGATGGTGTTCAAGGGTGCTCCAGTTGTTTTGGGATTGCACCCAAGGAGCCTATTACTATTTGCACTACCCTTGCTTGCTTTTGCCACAGTCTTTCTATTTCTAGGTCTTTGTGTTTTGTGATCTTCTCCAGTTCTTTCTCGTCTACTCTGTTGTCTCCAGGCACTGCCACGTCCGCTATCCAGACTTTTTTGTCTTTCTTATCGACAATTGTTAAGTCTGGGGTGTTATGTTGCAGGTGCTTGTCTGTTTGAATTCTGAAGTCCCAGAGCAGTTTAATTTTACCATTTTCTATGACTTTCTCTATTTTATGATCCCACCAGTTCTTGCTTGCAGGCAAATGATATTTTTTGCAGATCTTCCAATGCACCATTGTTGCTACTTTGTCATGCCGCTGCTTGTAGTCAGTCTGTGCAATCTTCTTGCAGCAGCTTACCAGGTGGTCCACTGTTTCTTCAGCTTCTTTGCATAGGCGGCACTTACTGTCTGTTGCTGTCTTCTCAATTTTGACTTTGTATGCATTTGTCCTTAAGGCTTGGTCTTGTGCAGCCAGAATTAGTCCCTCAGTCTCTTTCTTCAATTTTCCTGCTCTTAGCCATTGCCAGGTCTTGTTAATATCTTCTTTCCCAGCTATTTTTTTTAATGTATTGGCCATTTAGTGCTTTGTCTTCCCATGCCTCTATTCTGTTCTTCATTTGGTCTTTCCTGTAGGCCAGTTTGGTCTCTCCAGTAGTTAGTAAACCTTCCTGATATACTAATTTCAGTGCATCTTCATCACTGTCCTTCAGATATTCTTCCAAAGCCATTTTTTCTTCTTCAACCATATTATTATTATTATTATTATTATTATTATTATTATTATTGTTGTTGTTGTTGTTGTTGTTGTTATTGTTATTGTTATTGTTGTTGTTGTTGTTGTTGTTGTTGTTATTATTATTATTATTATTATTATTATCATTAGAATGAAAAGGACACAGTAAGTCCTCGAATTATGACCACAAAAAAATTGGAGCCCAAACTTTGCATGGCTAAATGAGGCAATTGCTAAGTGAATTTTGCCCCGTTTTACGGCCTTTCCTTGCCATTGTTGTTAAGTGAATTGTGGCAGTTCAGTTAGCAACCCGGTTGTTAAGTGAATCCGGCTTTCCCCATGGATTTTGCTTGTCGGAAGGTCACAAAAGGGGAACATATGACTCCGGGACACACTGCAACCGTCATAAATAAGAGTCAGTTGCCAAGGGTCTGAATTTTTGATCACGTGACCATAGGAGACACTGCAAAAGTTGTAACTGTGAACAAACGGTCTCAAGTCACATTTTTCAGTGCCGTTGTAATTTTAAACGGTCACTAAAGGGAGTACGGTAAGTCGAGGACTATCTGAATTTATTTCCATTTGGAACTGCACACTGAGAAGATTCTGCTGACTTTGGCAACACATCCAGATAGCTTTCCTAGCAAGAATAAAGTTTGCCAAAATTGTGGGGGGTTCCCCTCCCCAACTTCCAGGTCTAATTTAGAACAGGTGATCTGTTCCCCAGAGTCTGTCTGATCCTGCTTAGCTTTTGTTGAGATCAGCCAGGGTCAGCTAAATCTGGCTTGCTAGGGAATATGGGACTTGATTAGAATATATCAGAAAGGTTTTCTGTTATTGCAGTTTATTGCAAACTAAATATGAACCACAAAAGGGATGAGTCTGCTAAAAAGAGAGAGAGAGGGAGGGAGGAGAGAGAGAGAGAAGAGGAGAGAGAGACAAAAAGAGAGAAAGAGGGAGGAGCGAGAGAAGAGGAGAGAGAGAGAGAAAGGGAGGAGAGAAGAGGGGAGAGAGAGGAGAGAGTGAAAGAGAGAGGAGAGAGAGACAGAGACAGAGAGCGAGAGGAGAGACAGGGAGAGAGAGAAGGAGGGAGGAGAGAAAGAGAGAAGAGGAGAGAGAGAGAAAGGGAGGAGAGAGAGAAAGAGGGAGGAGAGAGAGAGACAGATAGAGAGAGAGAGAAAGAGGGAGGAGAGAAAGAGAAGAGAGAGAGAGAAGAGGCGAGAGAGAGAGAGAGAGAGAAGAGGTGTGAGAGAGAGACAGAGAGAGGGGGGGAGAGAGAGAGGGAGGAGAGAGAGAAAGGGGGAGAGAGAGAAAAGGTGTGTGAGAGAAGAGGAGAGAGAGAGAGAGAAAGAGGGAGGAGAGAGACAGAGAGAGAGAGAGAGAGAGAGAGAGAGGAGAGAGAGAGAAGAGGAGAGAGAGAAAGAGGGAGGAGAGACAGAAGAGGCGAAAGAGAGAGAAAGAGGGAGGAGAGAGAAAGAGAGAAGAAGCGCGAGAGAGAGAGAGAGAGAGAGAGAGAGAGAAAGAGGTAGGAGAGAGAAAGAGAGAAGAGGAGAGAGAGAGAGAGAGAGAGAGAGAGAGAGGTGTAATTTTAAGATGCATCAGCAGAAATGTTTCAAAGAAACGGAAAGCCACAATTCCACTGTAATTTATCAGAGGTTATTCTATTTGGTGCCCAGGTAGTCCTCCACAGGGATCAAAATTTCTGTGCCCAAGCAAGTCGGTTGTTAAGTAAGTTGCTCCCAACTTGGCAGCCTTTTTCACCATGGCTGTTAGGTGAATCACTGCATCGTTAAGTGAAGCACGTGGTCATGAAGCGAATCTGGTTTCTCCCCATTGATTTCGCTTGTCAGAAGCTGGCTGGGGACAGACACTGCAAGCATGGTCAAAATACGCTTGGTCATAAGTCAAGGACTACCAGTAATCTTTTACCCTGGGGGTATTTTCTTCCTGGACCCACAAATTTGAGTGGCATTTCCAGTGTTTGAAAAACTTCAAAATCCTTATAATTTTTTTTCTTCCTCTTTCCCTCCCTCCTTTCTCCTCTCCCTTTCTCCTTCCTTCCTTCCTTCCTTCCTTCCTTCCTTATCCTATCCTATCCTATCCTATCCTATCCTATCCTATCCTATCCTATCCTATCCTATCCTATCCTCTCACGTCTTGCAGATTTGTTTAGCATGCTGTTCCTTCCTCCATCTCTGTGCTACACAAAGCCCTGCTCACACAAGGGAATGGATAGCTTGATGGGGACATAAGTATGACTGAGAGCCTTGAGCCAGATGTTTCTGCTCAACAGTTGGAGAAAATGTGGTCAATTAGTTATGTTCTCGGTGCCTGTACATTTCCTTATTGTTCGATATGGTGCTCGCTGC